>CAIGRB010032936.1:0-109514 GCA_903798255.1 Fraxinus quadrangulata | reverse complement strand
CTTCCAATTTTAATTTGTATTTTAGGAATGTTATAATTAGGTTTACTTTAGTTGCTTTTATTGCGCTGTAATAAAAGAAACTTTCAATGAATAAAAAATGATATATTTATTCTCTAATTTCTCCCTTCCTCTCACCATTTTCTTTTTCTTCTCTCTCTCCTTTCTCCTTTCTCCCCTTTTCCCTTCTCCTATAATTCTCCTCCAGAATCAGAGGATTTTGTAGAAAAATCTAAATATGGATACATAAAATCATTACAGGAAATATAAATTTGGAAGTACTACTTCCACATAGAATATTAGTTTATTCTATTAGAAGGCTGGACTGATTCAAGAAGACTTATTACAAGATAGACCACAATGAAGCAAAATCCCTTTACAACAACCTATATATGCAATCTAGAAAATACAACCTATGATGTCGGGTATCGGATAGTCGTGCGTATTTAAGTGTTGGATGTTTTATTCTCTAAAATATAAGATACGGGGTGATGACTAAAAAGACTCCAAATTTCACGTCTTTTAAACTTCAATTTTTTTTTACTAATTCAATATATCATTTTGAACATGACAAAATCAATTATTCACGAAAAAGAAAATGTGCATTGAATAGGGGGTTAAGATGAATGAAATAGAGTTTTTGGGTTTAATTTCGATTATGAGATTGATAATTTTTATATGAAATAAAAAATTGAGGGATTTAATTGCAATTTGAATTTAGTGGACACCAGGCACTTAGTGTCCATGGTGCTAGTATCCGCACAGCGCAAACACCACACCTCGCACTATACAAGAATTTTATTTTATTTTTGTTAAAATTAAGATGAGAAAATTTCGGAGTGCGGAAAATAAATCTCACAATTGTTGACTTTGAATGTCGGCAAAAAATAAAAAAAAGGGGTCCGCACAACTCGGATACTGGTGTAGTGTCCGCACAGTGCGGACACCACACTCCGCACTGTACGGAGTTTTTTTTTTTTCTTCATCATTGTGTTAAAATTGAGAGGAGAAAATTCCGGAGTTTGGAAAAAAAATTCACACTATTGTTGACTAGAAGCACACCTAGAAATTAAAATGATTTTTTTATATATTAAGTGGTGTTGAATTAAATTAGATAAATTTAGTCTTTCTATTTGTTAATTTATTTCTTTATACAAATGTGTGCGTGAAAATTTTATAATACAATTTTCCATCTAATCTTAGCATTCAATACGCTAATATTGCCTTAAAAATAACACAACTCGTACTTTGCACGGGGCAAAAACTAGTAATAAATAGAAGGATGGATATATTCACATTACATATTTGATATTTTTATAATTGTATTAAAGTTCTTTAATCTTTGTTCATTGTCTGTCGCTAAATCTTTTCATCACATTTTTATTACTATGATTTTATCAATTAGAAAATTTTGTCCTCCATGACGATTTTTTTGTCTAAAAATGCTGTTTATTGTGTGTTAAAATATTTAGTCGCAATATTTTATTTTTTGCTTATTGGAAAAATATGAGGGAAAAATAAGTATTTTTACTATCGGTAAAAAAAATGTGTCAATTAATGAAAAATTAAAAATAAGGATCAAATATAAAAAATAATGGACATAAACATGAACCTTAGTGTAGTTAAAACATGGTGCAATTATAAAAATAAAATAAAAATATGGTGTGAACATATTTACCTATAGTTTGATTCATCTAAAAAACTAATTAAAATATACGTCAAAATTAATAATTAATTTTAATTACATATTTAATGAGATCTATAATTTTTCAACCAAATATTATAACAGTTTTGATCAAAATTTACTAAAAATCTGATACTTATCTAAATTAATTAGGGGCATTAATTTAAGTTGATAAAATTTAATTTTTATCTTCACATATCGAATGATTCACAAATACTGTTCTTTTATTATCTACATGCTTGTTTGGACACAGCTTATTTGGAGTTTATAAGCTCCAATAAGTATGGGAAAGGATCCCATACTCGGGATTATAAGCTTATAGTAGCCAAACATGCGCAAGTATTACCCCAAACAAGCGACAAAAAACACACACCCATGCATTCTCACAGAGCCTGAGAAGAAATGTTTTTCCACATGATATTGGAAATTTGGAACGTAACATGCAGCTACACCCACGCCACTTCGGCCGTGATCTGCGCGATAAGCTCATCACCAAACTGATGAAAGATTTTGAAGGCACTTGCAAGTAGTCCTCCTCCTCCGTCAAATCCCAATCAGTGATTTTTTTTTTTTTTTTCACGTTTAATTTCAATTCATACAATAAATTGTAATTGGGTTTGATTTTGATTTTTACAGCGGCCGACATGGGTTCATTGTAGCGATCACTGGCATTGAAAGCGTGGGCAAAGGGTTAATTTTCGATGGCTCCGGTTAAGCTACATTTCCGGTGAAGTATCAGTGCGTTGTGTTTCGACCCTTCAAGGGAGAGATTGTTGAAGCTGTTGTTTCTATGGTTAACAAGGTCCGCCATCTATTGATTTTCATTTCTTTATTATGTACTCGTATCTCTGTTTTGTTTTGTTCTGAAGTATCAAGACATTGTTCATTTGAAATTGTAGCAGATGGGGTTTTTCGCTGAAGCAGGACCTGTGCAAATTTTCGTTTCGAATCATGTCAGTGTCTTCATTTAAAATTATTCTTGCAAAGCCTATTATGACAATATTTTTTTTTTTTCTCTTTGATCCATTTCACAAGTTTCTATCCTTTTTATAGATCATTCCACTTTTTGTTATAGAAAATTGGTGCTACTTAGCCTATGTTTGGTACATATTCTTTAAAATTCATTTCTTTTCAAACTTATTTCCAATCATACGTTCTCCGAATAAAATAATTTTACATGCCGACCATAACTCTTCCCTACTTTTTAACCACACATTCTAAAGCTGTTTTTAGTATCGACCAATGGTATCAGCCATACTAAAAATAATTTCTGTTGCTTGTTAGTGTTAGACATAGGTTAAGTTTGTGTATAGAAACATAATACTATTAACTCGAAATGCATTGTGAATTCCCTGATCCTCATCTTAATGTGCAAGCAATATTATATAGTTTTCATGTCTGAGATCTTAATCCTCTTATCTTTGTATTGACGATCAATTACTTAGTATCTAAAAATTGAATCCACGTGTTATTTCTTGTGAGCCTGTTCACATCAATACACAGGACTTTGACCCTTATAATTCATCTGGTGACATAGTGATTGATCAAAATTGTGTTTGAGGACACAGTGGTGAATATAAAAGATCTTAAATAGGATTACCTTTGATGAGTAAATTGCAAGTGATGGAGACTGACCCAATAGGTTCTTCTCGTGATTTGATTTTATGTCGCAATTTCTTTCATGTGCACAAGTCATATGAAACTAAGTAATTTGAAATAGTGGCATGTTATTTCTTCATTGAATTACTGGAAGCATCAGAAACCATGTTTACGTTATTATCTGGTAGCACAAGGAGCAAAAGTGATCACCTTACTATGACCTTTCCACTATTTAGTGTGCGGCCTAATTTAAGTCTAGGCATGGAAGAGATGAAGTTTGAATTGGTGATGAGTTATACGTATACTTCAATTTCTGTTTATGTTCCGGATATCATTGTTAGTTTGTTACAAATGTTACTTTCCATGGCTATGAAAAATCTCATGCCAGAATCACTCTTTTACTCACTCAAGAACTTAAAATTGCGATGGCTTTATCCGTCTTCTAAATGATCTGACATTCTAATTTTTTGTATATAGTTGATACCAGATGACATGGAACTTCAATCTGGAGACATGCCAAATTATTCAACTTCAGATGGATCTGTATGTATCACTAGCAACCCAACACCACACCCCTGCTTCATCTCTTGCCTGCTTGTTTTTAAGTTTTGTTTCAAGATGCATTGGGACACTCATAGTTTTTTCCCAAGTTAAAATTCAGAAAGACTGTGAAGTTCGGCTAAAGATTATTGGGACTCGAGTTGATGCTACAGAAATCGTATGCAATCTATCTCCTTTATACACATGTCACCTGTATTCTACAAAATTTCATTTCATAATGTTACTTTTCTTTCCCATTCTCCCGTTAGTGTTGAACTAGAGTACAGATCCATTTCTTTCTATTATCACTCGGCTGAAGACATTTTTAGTAGCGAGAGACAGAAAAAAATAGAGTATATTAATATCTATCCCTTGAAACAAGGCTTGAAGACTTCAAAAGTTATTGTGTTTTGTAAAATACTAATCGCCTTTTCAACTTATCCAGAAAAAGAAAAGGGAAAAAGCAAGGGCACAAGACCAGTGAAAGATTTGTGTGTAGGATTGGGTTTGCCAATACACTGAAACAATTTATGTTGTTCATGACAATAAGAATCTAGTTGCTCTGGATCCTCTAATAGACCAGAGTGTCTAAAAACGATGACCCCAGATTTGTTGGGAAGAAGGTGTTTCTCTTTTACGAGGCTGTTGTATTTGCCTAGTTTTTTTGAAGTGATTATCCTGTTTATATTGCACATTAAAGAAGCGTGTAATCTGAACTAGTCCATTTCGACATCACCAAAATTCTATCTAACCTTGCTAGCTTGAAGTCATTATCAAGATTAAAAAGCATGTTTTTATTTATTGTCTACGAAGCTACACTCAGTTAAGTTTGTGAAGCACCTGAAATTCTGTCAATTGCTTGTCTGAAAAAATCTGGTTTCATTTTCGATCAATTGGCTATGTGGCCGAGTTTCCTCTTTGATTTCCATTGTCTATTTGGTTGCTATTGAAAGTTGAAATTAAAAGGTTGACTCACCAATATACTTTATGCAATTCTTGCAATCCATATAAATAATGCGGAGAGATGTTCCATTCCAAAATGTGATGTTATAAGTTGATCCTTGCTATCTACAAAGGATTGTTAGATAATTTAGCAATATGATAATATCGGGCCGTCCATAGATAGTTTGAGAGATGAGCAGTGCTGGCCTTGTACTACCCGGGCCGCCACTTGGCACCCTTATAGGTGGGGGCCTGTGGGTCAAATTCCTTGAGAGATGTCACCTGGCCAAGTCATGTCTTTGCCCAACCTGAGTGGGTCGTGTTCTTCTAGAAGGTATAAGATATGACAAGACGGTAAAGTCAAGTATCAAACTTTACCGATTTAGACGTAATAAGATAATATATGTTGTATTTATTTAAAGATCATTAGTAATTATTCATTTTATTTATTTAACCTTAAAAAGTAAATTTAGTCACCCATTTTTGATGCCTAAATCAATATTATTTAGGTTTTTTGACATCTAGGCTTGCATTTAGGGATAAAAATAGGGAAGATTAATGTTATTTATCATTATGATGATAGAACATCGATAATATGATAATTTATTTGGAACAATGAGATTGAACTGTTCAATTTTTATGAAAGGAGGAGAGAGAGAAATGATGAATTGTCAACCTTGCATTATGCGAAGCACGTTCCACACGCCTTACACTCAAGCCCCGTATAAAAATATAAAAATTAATGACATTTAATAAAAAAATTATTTATTTTCTAAATAAACTTTTTAGACTTTTTAATTAAATAAGCTCAGAAATTGTATTGATTATGAAAGCATCTCAGTCAGGCAAATAATCTCCAAAAAATTTTCGGAGAACATTAATTTTCAATTCTAGCACGAGTTCATAACACTCGAAGCTTCACAAATGGATCCTAAAAGTGAATTACAAAAAAGCTCCAGAAAAAAAGCCTAGGGTCAAACAAACTGCTTGAGAACAGAAGCCAAAACGCATCACTGCTGTCGGACTTCAACTTTCTTTTTCTGCCAGAGCCTGTCGACAGCACTGTCCGCATCACCCTGCAAAATGGGTTTCCCACTCCCAAATTAGACATGGATAACTCGCATTAATAAGTTAGCATGAAAACATAATATCAAAGTAGAGAACTGTCTTGACCACTACACCACTCAGTGTGTCTCATTATTTATGTTAACTGGTACATTATTCCACGGCATAAAGATGGAAGTTCAACCGTGTCAATAATGCAAAGTAAAATGCTCAACAAATAAATATAAACTGGGGCAAAGATAGACCAAGCAGACATACATTCAAGTGTAAGCATGTAACCAAAGATTACTTCTATATGTTAGTTTTAACTTTTTTAGGTGTTTGTTTTAGGGGATTGAGGATGGAGGTGCATCTCTGATGGGTGTGTACAAGGCAGTGGATTGCAATGAGAGAGTGAGAGACTAATATATAGAAGCGGCTGTACAGCAAGAGCACCTTATCAAGTGATTGAGCGAGATGTTACAATTTTGTTTTAGATTGTCACCTTCCTCCTCTTTCATGCGAAAATCAGTGGTTTCTCTTGCATCAATATAGCTAAGGCAGCAGGATTAGAAACAACAAATTTTTTTTTCCCTTTTTCATTGACTACTACTTCACATTTCTCACTAATTACATTTTGATTAGAAGAAACTAAGATCTAGAAACTAAGATCTATTAGAACGATTCTTAGAGAAAAGTTAGTTAATTATAGGGAAATTGTTCCATAGGCAATATGTGCTAGTTATTACCTTCATAAAAAAATGTGCTTGTTATTATAATTACTGAAAAAAAAATACTGTTTTTAAGTAGTATCAGTATTAGTAGTAAAAGACTTGGGAGAGAAAAAAATCAAATGAGCGTCCTTTTATAAGTTCGGAACAAACCATGAGAAAGGTGAAGCATCAGATTTCAAATGCATTCAAATCATAAAAGCAAAAGGTAAGCAAGAAAAAAAACCTGGGCACGGATGAATCCACAGAGAGCAAAGGTGGAGAATTGGCCAGTGTATCGGCCAGTCTCATCCAAATGCCCAACGTTAATCTGGACGGATGCATGATCTTTGGACGTGATCAGCCTGTTTGTGGCAGAACTGCACCGCAACCGAAAAAATTTCCCATAATATCAAACACCATGCAATGCAACTCACAAATTTCACTTTTATAATATAAAACAACAAGAAAAAGGCATAAAAGACCTAATAATAGCATCAGCAGAATAGATACACACCACTTTCTGGGAATGTAGAGATCCATATTTTGTCCCTCCTCGTTCTGCATCTTGGCAAATTGTTCAACTGCAAACAAGGGTTAAGCACCTGTATCCAAAACCCAATTAACTGACTCATAATGTACAACAGCCATCTTTACAAAGAAATTCCCAAAATTAAGCATAAACTACTTAAAATTCAATATTATAATTTAGTGTTTCAATTATGATTTTAAAAGTAAATACACAAGGATCTAATGTACACCCCACCAAAAATCCCAAACTGGTCCACGGTATTTCATCTTCAAATCCCATAATTCTAGAGGCCTAATTCAATTGTTTTATTTCAACTCTACGTCAGCCTGTTCACAGAATCTCCTCGAAAATATTAACATAATTTCTCATATCACTCCATGGAAGGCACACAACCAATATTGCCTTACGGAAAATATTTTTTGTTAAGGAAAATAACTTCTTCAGAACATTTCAAAAGAAACGCCCTTCACAATTCAAAACCAGTCATTCCCTAATAATAACTGTTCGTCTTACCACTGCAAATAAAGATACAGTTGCAGAATGATTGATTTAATCTAATTTGTGAGCATAAATATATACAAATAATTACAGCATAATATGAATACATAATGGGGAAAGAGAAATCGTAGAGATAAGAGTACCGGAAGAGACGGATGCTGAAAATATTGCTAGAGCTCCAGAGAGGGAAAATTGGGTTTGCTGCTACTTCTGATAGCTTTATTAGGGTTCAAACCAAAACCCTAGGAAGGTCGATGGACCAAAATGACCCTCTGTCTATTATGAAAGTGGTTAATCTTCTTAATTGCACATTTTGCCCCAAAATTTTTCTAATTTTACTCTTCGTTACGAAAATTTTTCACATGGCATTTTATTGGGAAAATATTTGTTGTACATCGTTAGAAACAATTTTTTTTACGGATTAATGAGATGATAAATTGAATTAAACTATCAAAATATCTTCACCAGTTAAATGTTGTGATTATCTAATGTGGGTTATGGCAAAAAGAAATGGAGATTTTTTTTTATTTTATTTTTTCATTTGGTTGGTGAGATTTTAATTCAGTTAAATTTCATCACATTATCTGTTGATAAACAAATTTGTAAGTTGTGATATACATTTAGCACAATAGTTTTAACTAAAGCCCTGTCTGATACCATGGATTTTTCATGGAAAATGTGGGTTATGACAAAAAGAAATGGAGATTTTTTTAATTTTATTTTTTCATTTGGTTGGTGAGATTTTAATTCAGTTAAATCTCATCACATTATTTATTGATAAACAAATTTGTAAGTTGTGATATACATTTAACAAAACAGTTTTAACTAAGGCCCTGTTTGATACCATGGATTTTCCATGGAAAATGTGGGTTATGGCAAAAAGAAATGGAGATTTTTTTAATTTTATTTTTCCATTTGGTAGGTGAGATTTTAATTCACTTAAATCCCATTACATTATCTATTGATAAGTAAATTTGTAAGTTGTGATATACATTTAGCACAACAGTTTTAACTAAGGTCTGTTTGATACCATGGATTTTCCGTGGAAAATGTGGGTTATGGCAAAAAGAAATGGAGATTTTTTTTTTTTTTTTTCATTTGGTTGGTGAGATTTTAATTCAGTTAAATCACATCACATTATCTGTTGATAAACAAATTTGTAAGTTGTGATATACATTTAGCACAACAATTTTAACTAAGGCATGTTTGATACCATGGATTTTCCATGAAAATTGGAATTCAAATTCTATTTTCTATCTTTTGTAGTGTTTGATGGCACAAGATTTCCATGGAAATGATTTTCCACAAACACATCACACGTTCACATTTTCCCATTTTTGCTTGAATTGGTTTTCCCACCTTTTTGGTGGGAAGATGGAATTCCACCTTTTTTTTTTTGCAATTGAAACAAATTTTATAACCAATTGTAAAAAAAAAAAAAAAATCATTTTAATGGTCTATTTTCATATAAAACAAAGCCAATCGAACACTAAACTTTGATAAAAAAATGATTTTCTTGGAATTTTTTTTTTTTTGGCAATGGAAACAAATTTTATAACCAATTGTGAAAAAAATTATCACTTTAATGGATAATTTTCATATAAAACAAAATCAAACGAACACAAAAAGATCCAAAATTTTAAAATTTTCTGGGTGGAAAATTAAACCAATCAAACACATTCAATTAACAATTTTCTGAAAAACAAGTTATAGGCAATTATTTTCTCTGGAATTCATTTTTTTTCCACCCGTTTTCCACCATTACAATCAAACGGATTCTAATTGTTTTACTTTTATAGTTGGTTATCTTTAGTCTTTCACATTATATGTTGATAAATGAATTTGTAAATTGTGATATACATGTAACACGATAATTTTATCTAATTGTTTTATTTTTATAGTTGGTTATCTTTGGCCTTGATAGAATTATGACCTTGATATTGGAGTAAAAAAAAAATAAAAAAATTGATTCTAGTTGGAAGATATTTACACATTCTTCGTACTCTCAATAAATTTAGTTGCAAGTCTTCCATGAGTACAACTTGCCAACAAATATTTGAATAATTAGTTGACAGGAGTCGTTCTTCATGGTTTTCGTTGAAAAATTATTAAGTTGACATTTAGTCGCCATTTATAAAACATAATGTTATTCACTTAGGGTGATGATGATCAACAGCCTATGCGACATTAGAATCATTATCATATTGTTCAATAAATAAAAATATATTCCAATTTCATTTAATAATGTGACGATGAGCCAATATCACATAATGATAATAGAGTTACTTGAAAAATAGAAAAAATAAAGATATTTTTTTCCGTGCCACCTACAGCTTCGCGACCCTAACAACAATTCTTGCATTCCTTGTAAGTTTCTTGTTAGGTTGGCTAAAACTTGTTAAGATCATGTTTGGCCTTTAATTATTCTTTTAAATCTCATTTTTTTTTCTTAAATTCATTTTTATTCACATAGTTTGTGGGATTGACAAATGTTTTTATCAACCTTTTAATCATGCATTTCATTAACTTTTATCAAAATTTACAAGAACCGTAATAAGCATCACTTCGCCATAAGCAACAATATACGTAACACACTATGGACATAGGCCACATAACAAGTCTCTAATTGTGTTGAAATTTCGTTAATCAATATATAATTTTTGTAAATTAGTTGATACTTTTGAATGATCATTGTACACTTACTGTCTTAATTATAACCTATGACTATTGATATTAATTCTTAATAAAATATACACAAGATCGCAAGAGTCTTAATTCTCTCTATTCTCCTTTCTTTTTTAGTTTACACCATATTATCGGCACGAATATCTTTCTCGTTTCGTGTCTGTGTAAAAAAAAACACTAATCATATAGTACACAAGAAGTGTTTGCTTTCTTCTTTGATTAGTCTAGATTCGAGAATTGGCGTCCACACACATTTGTAGTTGATTTTGGGATCTAATAATGAAAGCATGAATTAGATCTTACAAACCAGAAAATCTTGAATCTGGGCTACTAAGATTTTATAGAGAATTTGCAGGAAGTAGTTGTAATGGTTGAAGCTGAACTTCAACCAAAACTAGCTAAATTCCACTCAAAATCCACACACAATTGAATATAATTAGCTGGGGCCTGGGAATCAATAACCCAAGCTGGAACTTCATTAATTGAACGAACTGAAATTAGACAAAAACTACTAAATGGGGATTTTGATTGATACTTTCTATTACAATGCAAATTTTGTTAGAAATTAGAACTGAATGTAAATTTTTTTTCATTGATTGATACTTTCTATTACAATGCAGGGGATTACAAGTAAAAGGACAAATATAAATGGGAAAGAGAGAGACCAGCAGAGAAAGAAGAGCAGAGAAATGGAGAACAGATTTTGAGCAGGAAGAGGAGAGAGATTTCAGATTCAGAACGGATAGAGATAAAGAGGAGGAGGATAATTCAGAGAGAAATTAAGGCAACTAATGGTGAAGAAGAAGAAGAAGAAGAAGAAGAAGAGAAAATGGAGGAGAGATTCGGAAAAGGATTGGAGAAGTAAGTAGAGAAGAAGAATTCAGATTGGAAAAGCAATGTCACATTATTTATTTAATTGAACATATAAAATATAGTCACTTAAACTGACACTCTAGCATCACCGATACTAAATAGCATTATTCTATAAGATCTCTAAGAAAGAGGATCGGATTGTACGAATCATTTCCATATGGAAGATCGTTCATACATTTTATTATTCTCCCTTTAGCTTCTACAACTAAAAACTTCACCTCGTTTCTCTATGAATTTGGTGTCAGCCGTCACTCCATTTGCTCTATTGTTAGATTTTCTCGTAGCAACTAAATACTTCACAACTACTCTTTTTCTTAAGCTTCTATCTTGAATATTTTAATTACCTTGCTGATTTTGGCACCTTGAACCTGACTGCAGTCCTTCATGAGAAATTTCTAATTCTCATACTATGTTTCAACAATGGACAATGAGTTCTACTAGAAACTGGGGGCAAGTTAAATCCATGTCTACCGTACCATGTTTCTAATCATATTCCTCAGTTTATTTAACCACCATTTAACGAGCCACCAAAAGGCATCATTGTCTACTAGTCAAACTCTATTTCAAGAATTATGCAAGTTTACATTCAATACCAACAAATTCCAAAAATTAAATCAAACAAAACAAAAGAACTCCTCTAAAACCACAGGTTTAGAAGCTTCCATTAAGTTTTATTTAACAGTCCTTTTTGTTTAGAAAAGTGAGGTTGATCGTTGAATTCCAGTTGCTACTCACATTGAAAACTGGGTTAGTGTTGGACCTTGATATGGTCCCTAATTCCACACCTGCTTAAACTAGAAAATGAAATCATGAACAAGAAATGTCAATTTAAAAAGAACCTAAAGTGTACTCGGCCATACAAGAAGACTTTTAGATACAAAATACACCATATATCCTGGCCTCGCCGATAAAACCTACTCACCACGCCATAATTTGTAGTCATGTCGCAATGTAAAACTACCTCACCTTTCGCCATTTATACACCCCTCGAACTTGTATTGTCGTCTTCAAACTGTACAGGCATCAGGAACATTTAACCTCCGAGCCTCAGCTTACTAGAATCTATGTATAAACTTAAAACTATACAATGAGCAGTTTTTAGAACAGGCGACAAATTTATTTGCAAATCCTCTAATGCATTCCTCTCAGATAGGGTATGAGCCAGAGCATAATGCCTGGCAGAAGTAGAAGGAAGCGAGGTAGCTCAAACTAGCGTCCGTTAGCTGTACAACTTTCTTTCCTACGGCATCTAAATGGAGATAAGGGATTGAGCAATTCTCCTTTCTGCAAAAAATTGAAATAATAAATTTATTGAGCAATCTGTACATTGAAGATTCATAGTGCACTTGTGCATTGTTTGACAGGGAGTATTGAATGGAAGTGGGAGTATTTAAGATGGCGAAGATAAAATCTTGTTCATTATTACTGTTAAGTCATGTCCAATACTACCTACTAAACATGGTTACAAGTACAAGAAATGTGATTACATGAAGTTATATTCAAACCTTTGAGATCTTTTCTACTTCACATAGCAATTGTCATTCATGGTAAAGATACTTTTAGGCCATAAACCAGCATGATTCATCCTTTCACAAGTGAGGAGAGATTCACAGTGCATTTGGCTAAACTTCAAAAGTACAATTTACTTTCATGTAACCATTTTTTTCAGACATTTTTTGATAATCTTACTTTCAAGTAAAAAAGTTACTGACTCTGAACGTTACCTTACCATCAAAATAAGTAACTTGCTTATTTCCAAGATATAACCAGTCAAACGAAATCCTTTAGTTTAAGACTACTTGTTTCTTATAAGTAAACATTGGAACCTTAGCCAAACATCCTCACCAAGTACTCTTACTATGAGAATTTCCTTGGAAGCTCAAACATATGAATTCCTGTTGATGGGGAGAGGGGGGATAGGGAATTCTAAAAACAGCTCAAGGTAAATGGGGGAAAAAAAGAAAAGAAAAAACGAGCTTGTATGACACTGGCTTTCTTCCCGTAATCTTGAAAGGCAATCAAAATGGATGCGCGTGTATAAAGTAAAGGTGAGAATATCATACCCCCAGCAGCGACAAGTTTCTCTACACGAGCTACGATGTGCTTCCCATAAGTGTATTTCTTTAATGCATTCAAATGAACTTTTATTCTAGACAGTATCAGTTCACGCTCTTGATCACTACAAGTTTCCAGTACTTTCTGTACAACGTAATTCGCAAATTGATCTTTCATCATAGCCTGGAGCATAAAAATTATAATTCAAAAATGTAAGTGTTATTGCATGGATAAAAATTATAGGTTTTCAAGAAATTAATAATTTGAACCCTACAGTGGCAAAAAGATGAAAAATACAAAATGACCCTCAGATCTTCCCATATTTCTATGATTGAAATTTTTTTGTTATCCTTCTCTGCCACCTAATTCCAAGCAATAATGCTATACCTTGCAAACTTGAGTACTCTTACTTCATAGGTAGCATTGTGATACTTTTCTCATCACTATCATTGGAGACCATAAATCAATGGGACCAATGTTTTAGAATGGCTTAATTGTAAACTGAGATGTAACCAGTTAAACAATTCCATGTAAAAAAATATATACCATATTGAAAATTCAGTATAAATTGAGGGCAAAAAATTGATGGAAGTTGAAAGATGTGCCACCTAGCTAACTCAGAAGCAAATGCGGAAATTCAAAGCCACAACACACCAGGATGTCATGAAGTGAAGAGATCACTATATGCAGCGGCAGTTCAGTATTTACCAATACAGACTGTCAGAGAGCTCCAACAAGAAAAAGGTCAGGACATTAAAAGTCTTATTTAGCCTAGTTTGGCCTCCATTTTTTTAAAAATTCATTTTTTCAAATTTCATTTTCAATCACACATTTCCCTATAAAATAATTTTACACGTAAATCAAAAACTTTTTCCTACTTTTTAACCACATATTCTCCAACAAAACACTATTCTAAAATGCATTTTGGCAAAAAAAATAAAAAAAATGAGGCTCAAACAAGGGCTCATTGCTGTAACTCCTTCACCAGGAGCAGGGGTTAAGTTCTTCCTTCATGAGAGAATATATTGTGTTATGAAACAATTATAATTAAAATAGCCAAAAATAAAACCTGAAGAGGCTCATTTTCATCTGTTGATCCAAGCATCTCATTCACCAGGAGTTGCCGCTCATGGGGATCACAAAAAGTTAAACACTTCTCGACTACATTTGAAGCAAACTTTTGCTGGCTCATTTGAACTATCTTCCCAGCCAATTCCTGGATTATAATAGATCTCTCGTGTGGCTTTCCATGCTCCAGCACATGCTATATAACAAGAAAATGACCAACACTTATTGAAAGCGTTACCTGGACTGAACGAGAACCTATATAATTTCATATTAACTTCTAATGTCAAACCATGATAGATCAATTAGAGTGCGTTTGGTTTGCTATTTTCAGTTTTACAACACACCCAAAACTCATTTGGTATGGTATTTTTGAAAAAAACATTTTCGAAAACAATGTTAAACTTATAACATAAAACTCAAAACTCATTTTTTATGTTTCGAGTTTCTCAAGTGAAAATGCTAAAAACACTTAAAACATAGGAAACAAACATTTAAATAAAATTTTATTTAGATAAAATTCTAAAAAACAAAAATATAAATTCTAAAAAATAAAAAATAAATAAATTGACATTCTAAAAAACTAAGAAATAAAAATTTTGAAAAAATAAATTCTAATATTCTAAAAAAAATTAAAATTCCCAAAAATTAGAACTCTTAATAGTTATATGCATAAAAATTATTAAAAAATATAATTAAATGAACAGATAAAAATGAATAGTTAATTGAAAGAGCATGTAAACAATCTTGGAGTAAATGTCATTTGAAGCAATGCAACAATATTGATGATTTATTTATTCTTCATTTGACTCATATCCTGTGTCAAATCCTGTGTATGTTTTTCTGTTTTAACCTTCCTTCACTTTCGGGGGAGGGAGGGTATAAGGGTGGATACGGGTGTCACAATTTTGCATCAACCTTTTAGCAGATAACGGCAAGACGAAGACTAAGAAAATGTTGAGCATGCCAGATCCGATAAATATTATAAGAGAAGAAATATGATTATAAACAACTGTAGGATAACTGCTTTCGGAACAAGCTCGAGAGTTCATGCAATAAACCAAAAAAATAAGAATAAAGCACTGAAGAAGACGTGAGTAAATTCTATGTTGCAAATGTAACGAGAATGAAAAATCTATACTACTTTAACCTTTACAAAACTTTTGACACATCATATTCAACTTCAAATATTTCCACAAAACTCCGCAATAGCATGCACAATGCCAAGATGCTAACAATATGTGAGAGGACTGAGGATAAACTAAATAACTTCCAAATACATAGCAAACCTGAATGACATAATTGCCATACTGATCCTGTGCCAACATGTTTACAGACACTAGAATCTCTTCCATCACTTTACGCTGGATTTTTACATCCTGACAGTGCTCCAATACTCTCTGTGGGAAGTAAAACATTATTATCAAATAATAAAGATCAAAGTCAAAAATGTCAAAAAGTTAAGAGAGTATATTAGGATGTTATGGAACCTGTATCACACGACACCCATATGGATGAGTGGATAGAGTCACGACTTGGTCAATAAATGTCGAGACAATAAACTGGATATGCTCCTCTGGAATACATTCGATGCATTTCTGGATGACATGGTTACCATTTTGATCACGCACACAACGCATGACATGTTCATCAAGCTCTTCCACCATTTTGATCTTCTGATCCATATCAACAACTTCAATGGCCTAAGTTTTCAAAGAGTTAATGAATTAGATATTTAGAAAATCACAACTTCAGTTAACTATAGTAGTTTATTATAACAAAGTATACAATTCAAATAGCAAAAGGATCTACGAGAATATGAATTAGCTCCCTTGGAGAAATAACAGTCCACAAGGAGGAAGCATGATCTAGTACAGCAAAAACGAATATGTATACGACTTAAATCTGATGTTACCTTCTGTATCACCCGACAACCATACATTTGAAGGCTAAGTGTAAGTACATGCCCAAAAAGCTTGCTACATAATTCTCTCCTCTGGGCTGCCATTCCATGTTCAAAAAACTGGAAAGACACAAAATTAGTACTACAAAAAAAAAAATTGGAGTCTGAAAGCTAAGGGCTTATTTGTGCGTATAAATGTAGATGATTGTGAATATCTACTAATAAAGGAAGAAATGTAGGTACCTTCTGGATTACATAATTACCGAACACATCAGTCATCAGAGTGAGAGCTTGAGGAAAAATTTCCTGGAAAACCATGTCCTTCTCCTCTGCTGGGGCCGTTTCAAGTTTTTGCTGTATGAACCGGCTTCCATACTGATCAGCACTGATAACAGATGTAAAGGTCACAAAATATAAGGTTTCAGCAATCGTAAGTGAAAAGACCATTCTTGAGAAATATGTACCTAAATTCAACAACATGACCCGAAATCTCTGAAAGTTCAAAACATTTGGTTTTGTTGCTCTTAAACTCCTCCAGCAAAGAGGAAGCAAATCTATTCTCCAAGTTGACCGAGTGCCAGGATCCCATCATACCCCCAGCTACATTTCTCAACCCACCAGTGAATCTCATGTTGAAATCTCCATGCAACATAGGACTACCAGGTCCTACAGGAGAGTTTGGAATAACAGGGGGACTTCCCGGATACGACAGCCCAACGCCAAATGCAGGATTTCCATAGTAACCATAAGGACTAGAACCACTGTTCTTTCCAACCAATGGAACACCATATTGCGATTTCTGTGGGGATAATAGGGTGCCAAGATAAGCTTTCTGTAGCAAGTCCATGTATGAATTACCCATGTAGCTTCTATCTGCAGAAGGGTCACTAAGAGCTGCAGCATACTCAGCTGTCCTCAAGTATTGAAGATACACTGTATCAACAAAAGGTGTCTGCAGCACACTACCAGCAATCTGATTTCCCATTCCGCCGATGTTATCTTCAGTGGCAGCAGTGCCTAGATTTGGTCCCCCCATCATCTTTGAGTGCATCCCAGGTACAGCCAGAGCAGATGCAGCAGCAGCATTCTCAAATAGAGGCGGCAGATTAGAGTTGCCAAGTTGGCTTGCTATTGGACTCATGGGATAGCCACTTAAACCATAACTTGAATATGAGAAATTTGGACTATCCAAATGCTGATATTGAGGGGATAGGCTGCCCCCACCATTAACAGCTGAAGTAGTAGACCCTTTCAGGTACAAATTATTAGAAGAAATACCAGCTCTGTATAGCTCAGCTCGGAGGGAGGAGTTGCTGATATCCAACTGACCACCATCACTCAAACCAGGGTCAGAAGGCATCATTTTCGTTGACTGAGGTACAGAAGCCATATTGAACTGTCCAGTTTCAGATTTCTTTGTAAATGAATGCTGCTTCATGTTATTCTGCCCACCCGGAAGACTGAAGGGGTAATTTTTATGGTCATGAAAATCTTGTTCAATCCTAGAAGGCAAATAATTGTCCTCATCTAGCACACCATTTGAAAAGTTCATGTCTGACAAAGCAGCTACCAGATCTACAGACCCATTTGTTTTGGAAGATATGACATCATACGAATTGGGACTGTTAATGCTTCTCTTTTCTGAAATGCCTGCCCTACCTCCTCCAATAGGGGTAAGGCAAGGGCTAGGAGCCCTTGCAATATGCTGTGGATCAGGAGTGGAGCTTCTAGACAAGGAAGCACCCAAAGCAGCAGCATAAGAATATGATGTAGGTGGTCCGACATGTTGAACAGCAGATGAGCTCTGAATATTTGAAGTAGAGTGCAACGGGTCCGAAGCTGTCAAATCTTGACGGATGTGAGCCAGCTCATATTCTGCTGAAGCTATGGTATCAGCATTCTCATCAAACGCATTACAGCTTGCGGGGCGTGAAGGGTGTCCAGATACAGGAGTTGCACGGTTCAAGTCATCCTGCACAGATATCAAGAACTGAGATGCACGAAGAATGCCATGAAAGAAATGATGCATTCATCTTTGGGGAAGAGGCAGGTTAAAACAAAATACCAAAATTGAGACTTTCCAAGACTATGACACGATTTGAAGGAAAAGCAAAACATCGTACACAAAATTACATTAAAGCCGAGAAATAATGTAATGGGTGCTATTTTATCTTTTTTAAACTCACTAGGAGTCTACTGAAGAGATAATTTAGATCGCAAAAGAACATGATAATTAAAAATGAAAAGCACATAAATGACTCCTTGAATTTCTTTCCAGATTATATGAGAGGCCAGAAGACAAAACTGCTGAATCATTAACTGAGTTCCCAAAAAGATCCTATGATGTATCGCATGCAAGTCTTAGGTAGATTACATCAAATTGTCTCAACGACGTAAGTTTCAAAGTTAAAGCTTAGATTTGGGTTGATGGGGTTGGAAATAGATCACAAAGAAGTACCCAAGGGTAATAACGTGACACATTTATCATAAGTAAAAAGGAAGTAGATTAATTATAAAAAAATGCACATTATATTATAGAACGCAACCAGTAACAGAATGCTAAAGCAATAATATTTTCAAGAAATAGCACCACAATATTCTTTGCTAGTGTGTCTATTAATGCATAAAAATTGCTAGCTCTTCATTAAGATAACGAGAAAAATAAATGAAAAAACAGAAAACCCATTATGAATGTATCTCTTTGATATAGGAAGAGGCAGACTGAGAACTATAATTCAAAAATTGTAATCAGGACCATGTTTTAACTACAGAGACTCACTTCAACCAATTAACTGAACTACTAGATAGATTTTGCAATGAATTTGTGGTTAACCCAAGTTGAAATTTTGAAAAGAAAAAAAAATAATAATAATAGTCTCCTAGAAGCATAATAGCAG
The DNA here is from genome assembly GCA_903798255.1 of Fraxinus quadrangulata. Lineage (NCBI taxonomy): Eukaryota > Viridiplantae > Streptophyta > Magnoliopsida > Lamiales > Oleaceae > Fraxinus > Fraxinus quadrangulata. Next base: position 90,490 of record CAIGRB010032936.1, on the reverse strand, counting down.
AAAGTGCAAAAGGGTGGAGGACACAACTAGAAGCTAGGCATTTTAAGTAGAGCTCTCCCATTGAAGAAGTATTTTCAAGTAATCAATGTGCAATGAGCTATCAAAAAGACTAATGGTTGAAATTAAAAGAAGTTCACCTTTCAGTGTGAAATGAAGGTTGAAGTAAACCCCAGTATGACCGCTATGAAATGACATTAATCATTAGATACCAAAATTGTCCTGTCCTCTCTTCTTATTTCATCACTCGCAATAGATCCCCAATGGACGCATAATTTTTTTTATAATTTCATGTTCAACCAGCATTCATCTTGTCACATCTTGTCAACAAGCATTGCCAAAATTAAGACTAATGAAAATGTTCCCAGACACTTAGAAATTGAAAGTGGGTGAAAATAAGATGAGCGTATGCAAATCTAACAAATTTCTTTAGAGAAAAATCATTAACATACCAAGATCGTTTTCAACAGAAAAAACAGATAAACTATGAATCAGCACCTAACTGGGAAGATGCAAATGCTCAGATTCGCAAAGAAAAGTAGAGTATCTCAGAAACTGGCTGAGAAATCAGTTCAAAGTGGATTCCAGTCAGATATGACTGGGTATGCCAATAGAATAATCATGCTTAAGCCCATAGGTAAGATATAAGTTAATAGCAAAGTAAAAAATTGCCAGATCCAGAGCTTTACTTAGCAACAAAGAGAAGACATAGACACCTTTACTACCCTACAACTGTAACTCGTGTGGCAAAGAGTACGGCATAACTCTGAACCCAAACAGCAGGGGACTCGCCTAAATTTAACACCTCGTATAATAAAATGAAAAACTACATCAAAATTATTAAAATAAAGCATAAATTCATAACCAAAGGAACTATTTGAGAAATTGAGTCTATGCATGAAACGCAGTCCATGAAGTTCACTCACAACAAATTATCCAATCCATGGAGAAAAACTAAAACTTGATAGACAAGTAACATTGTCATGCTTAACTGTAACGCATGCACAGAAAAAGGTAACATCAAATTTAACAATAATCTTCAAGTTCATGCATGAAACAGATAATTTCTCAATATGTATATGGACCTCAATATTCATATAAAAAATGGACCTCAATATTCATATAAAAAATGGCAAACAACGCCAAAGATCAACACATAACACTGTACAAAAAATTAGATAACCTGGAACTGTAATGTAGAAAAGGTAAATGGTCTTAAGAATCAACACAGTGTTACAGTCTCAAAAAAGGTAGAAAAACTCCAAGTAAATGGTTTAACAAAACCTATATAATAGACACAAATTTATGCAAATATTCACCTGAAATATTTCAGCCAGGCTCTTCTGTTTACCACCTAGTCCTAATCCAGGCAAACCAATCAGCCCATCACCACCCCACTCCACAGTACCCTTAGCTTTATCCATCTCATTCTCACTCTCTGACTTCTTAGAATTGAACCCCGGTGGCATTGTAGACATCAATCTCCCGCCACCACCGCCACTAATATCACTCCTATTAACCTTCCTTCTATCCCCAATTGCAGAACCCCCTCCCTGTAACCTCTGAGCAGACCGCCAATCCTCCTTGGATAACAGAGGTGGCGGCAGCCTTGGGTTCATATTGGCATTTGAGTAATAGTAAGATGAATATGCCGGATCGGACCTAAGTTCCTCATCTGTCATGAACCCATTACCGCTCTTATTCCTAGCAATTTCAGGGAAGGCTATTCCACCACTGCTGCCACCACTAACATCACCGCGTTTATACAAACCACCGATTGCCTTCAAGGAACCCTCGACGGTAGGGGGAGCTGATCCACTCCTATACATATTCAGTTCCTTTTCACGTTCATCAGCATCTCGGTGCCGCTGTTCAAGAAGCAAGAAACCAATCTCCTTCTCCAACTCATCTCCAAAGGAATTTTCATTGTTTAGCATTGGTCTCCTCTCAAATTCAGGTAACATTTCTTTCAATATACCAAAATCCTCCTTCCTAGAAGAAAATTTTAAACTAATCCCACCAAAACTCACAAACCCTATAAGCCTTAGAAAGCTCCCAAGAATACTTCTTTTATTCTAAACACTAAAACCTAAAAAAGCCCGTATGTACAACCTGAAAATCAAAGCTTTGAGCACATAAAAAACCATTCTTTGACAATCAAGCCTCAAGAAATTCCATTTTGTTATGATAAAACCAACAAAACGCCATGATTATTCCCTAAAATTTTACTTCCTTTCAGTATAAAAGGACTATAGACGACGAAAATTTATTTCTTGGCAAAAGGGCCTTCTTTAATCACATTGAATTTCAAGAAAATAGCGAAGGGGGTGTGTTCTGATTAAAAAATATAAGAAGTAGAGCCGAGCAGTGGGGCGGGGTTTGAGTATTTATGAAGGAGAGTGACGAGAGAGGAGCTCATATGTGTCATATATATTTATATATATACGAGAGATCAACCCGGCGGCGAATTGCTCTTTCCAAGAACCCTAAGGGTTTGTTTTTCAACTATAATCACACTTATTTTTGGAGCATGTTTGGTTTTACCTTTTATAGTCTCTCTCACTGTCACGCTTGATGCGGTCCAGAGAAGTTTAAAAATAAGTCTATTTTGACTTTTTTTCTTTTTCACTTTTAAGCTACTCTGCGAGATAAATAAATTGGGTTGCCAAATCTATCCATTGATGAATATCAGATATTTGTTGGAAACAAGAAAAATGTGAAAGAATCTCAAGCATAGATACGTTGAGACAGAGAAAGGGGCAGAAAATGATGAATGCATATCGTACGTTTACTCTTTAGATTTGGAGCAGAAATCAAAACTCCCTTTTTTGTTAATGTCCAAAACCACCCACCTCCACAGCCTAAAAGTGGGCAATTCCTATTTCTAGGTTGGGCAAGTCAAATCTCTAAACTGCCCGCTGGGAAGATATGTTGGCTTTGTCTAGTTGGATCGTTTTGTCTTTTATAAAAGGACATTTCACAACTTGGGTGGTTTTCAATTTTAATTGATGGTGAGTAGGATTGGACAAAAATCAACTGACGAGCTCAATTCAAATCAATCGTTTTTCAATTGGATTTGATTGAAAATAAAATTTGAAGTCGGGTTGGATTGGGATACAAACCAAATCAATATATTAAAAAATTATACATAAAATGGAAAAATCTAAATAAACATAATATTGGAGACAAGAAAAGAATTTGGAACATTAAAAAGTCATTTTTTCACATAGGATGCCGATATGAATACTATATAAAAATACAAAGTTATTTGACAATAAACTAAAATTAAGGACATGGTGATTAAATGAATAAATCCAAAAAAAAAAAATGCTCCATAATTTCGAACTTATTTATACATTATTTTTCAAAAATAATTCTATAGGTTTAAAATAATGGCAAATTTTAAATGGTTTTCAAACTTTAAAATAGTGTCCAAATTCAATAAAAAATAACTAGATCCAACTTGAATTAGGCCCAAGCCCAAACTGATCAACCCAACCCAAACCGACACGGGCTTGATCAGTTTGGGTTAAGTTGGGTTGGGTTTAAACTAATAATTGGATTTGACTATTTGATTTTAGATAAAATCTACATTGTTGGATTAAGTTTTTATTGGATAAAAAACTGTTACAACCTGTACACGCAAGCCCTATTGGTAAGCGGTGGTGCTACATGTGCAGGAGGTCCTTCACAAGCATCTTACAGGATTTCAAAATTTGCTGACGTGACAGCTGAAAAACAAAAAAAATGAAAGAAAATAAAAAGAGACAAAAAGCGTGAAATTGAGATGGGTAGAAACATAAGTTCAAAGTCATTTCTATTCCTTCTCACCTCAACTCATCCATGGGAATTGGATACTATCGACGACGAGACGGCGATGGCAATTGCGTTTCTATCTCCGACTGTAGCATTCTGTTGAAATCGACGAGAGGCCATTCTTTGGAGTTGACCTAAGGCCTGTGAAAGCTTGTCGTCCGGCGACCATTTTCGAAGTCGACCTTGAACATTGCTCCTCCGCTGGCGAGTGCACGAAACCACTACTGAACAACACAACTCCGACCAAGCTTTGAACCACCAGTGGGTATGCAATGAAGTACGTTTTTTCCCGGCTTTTGCCCAAACATTTTTTTCCAAAGTGACTCACAAAGTTCAGTGTTGTTCAATTTTTTTCATTTTTGAGTTTGAATCTCGTGTAACGGTGTAATTGGTGAGTTTGATTTTGTTGGATTTTGTTCAATTTTGTTCATTTATGAGTTCGATTTTGTTCAAATTTGTTCATTTCTGAGTTCTTTTTCAGTTCGGTTTTGTTGAATCCAAATTTGGTTGAATTTGGGAATGAGCATAATGAGTTCGGTTTTGTTCAATGTTGTTCTCAATTTTCTTCAATATTGTTCATTTGTCCCTTCTGTTGCCATTTGAGTTAGTAGTAGTAGAGGTGTGTAATGGTGGAAATGTTGCCATATATGTCTGTAATTAGTGGAGTTGTAGTGTGTAATGGTGGAGTTAGTAGTAGTAGGTGTGTAATGGTGTAATGGTGGAATTAGTTTGTCCTCATTGCCATATCTATCTACAAGTCTGTTGTTCTCAATCTCAAGTTGTTGCACAGTTTGTCCTCATTGCCATATCTGTCTGTAATTAGTGGAGTTAATAGGCGTGTGATGGTGTAATGGTGGAATTAGTTTGTCCTCATTGCCATATATGTTTGTAATTATTTTGTTCTCAATCTCGGGATGAAAAGGGCGAATTTTAGAGTTTGTCACAATTGTAGAAGCACGACGCATTACTTAAAGTGTTTTTAGGTTGAAATGAACACTGGTAACAAGGGGCGACTATTCAAAACTTGTAGTGTCGACTAGGGCTACTTCGACTGGGTAAAAAATGAAGAATCAATTGGTGAATCGAATACCGTTAATGAAGCAGTGAATGTTGTGGCCAATGAGGAAACCGAAGATTTGCCCAACATGTTTGACTCTCTTGCTCGAATAGCCGACAAACGAGACATCGAGATTTCAGTGAGCGTGACATTTCGCAAGGGAAAAGGACGTGCGGAGTAGTATGGAAGAGGAAATTGTTGTTGGCTGGAATGTTTAGTAGTTAGTTGTTGAATAGTTATTTGTATTGTGTTTGTTTTGTACTTGCTATCGGAAAATGGTTATCATATCAAAAACTATTTCCAATTGTATAATTATCTTTCCAATTGTATGAAGATATCTATTTTGATGCAATTTTCATGTTTATGAAGTTGCTGTCAATTGTCACTTGTGAGAATGGAATGAACTTCAAAGGATAAGTGGGAAAAGAATGAGACATTAATGAAGTTGCTGCTAAGTTTTAGACTATAAAATATGCTATGTAAACACACAAATATTGCACCAACAACTAATAAACCAATGCAGCAACTTATACATTGCACCAACTCTACTCCATCATCACCAGCAACTTATACATTGCACCAGCAACTAATAAACCAAGAATAGAGTATGAATAAATAAGAAACCAATGCCAAGAAACCACGATACAAACATCCCATTAAACTCCACAAAGCTATTTTATATCCTAAAGAAATGAAGAAACCAGTGCCAAAAAACTAGGTTACAAGAAACTATCTACAATTAAATAAGAAAAACGTGATTCTTTTCCAACCCAAAATTACAATTCGTAGTCCATAAAAATTCATGTTTGATACAATATCATTTCTACAAAAACAAAAATTTCTTCAAATATGATTCTTTTCCAAATAGGTGGAACATTTGGTACGTACATCGTGCTTGCTTCTCAAAGGCGAAGTCAACAAACTTGTCATTATAATTGTTGTTGGCTGCCACCATCACCCTGCATTACGTAATATCCCACATAAGACTCAAATCAAATTGAATGGAGTAACTGGAAATATAGATATCGAGACAATAAAAAAAGTCATACAAAAAAAAGTTGCGAACTGGACATCGGTGTCAGCGAGGAACAATGTTGAAATGCCTCAACCTCGGGCACTGCCCCTTCCATAGTACTATGTCTACCTCTCAATCTCTTGCCTTTTCTTGAAGCCGAATTTGTCTGCATGTAAATCGAAAATTATATGGGTATATGGAATCGAACTCCATTTCAATTAGTAGGCGAACATAAAACATACCTTTGTTTTCTTCGAATACGACTCCAACTGCCTTTTCGTCGAAATTTTCTTGGCACACCCTTCATCTTCGATCATATTGGATCTAGTACGTTAATGTCGGAATGGATTCGAGATTCTGACTCGTGCGAGATGGCATGATTGGGATGAGTACAACTAGACTTCGTCAACGTGAGCTTCTTCCGTTGAACATTGATCCACTCCGTTATTGAACAGAATCGCACTTCATCATCCACAACAATGTCAGCCACCTCCGAAAATGCTCGACGCATATCATCGTACCTTAATTGTGCAGGAGTACTGAACAACCCATCATAGTACACTATTACCCTCGTGCGTGCTCTACTAACATCCCGCATCCATCTGCATAGTATAAACTTATGAGGCAGTAATGTAACATCGTTACATATCAAAACTGTGACTGCGTGCCTACAAAGTATCCCTCGAAACTCAAATAAGTGGCAACTGTATACAATATTACATGTGTCCCTAAAAAGGAAACGAAAAAAATCCTCTTCATCTGACGATCTCCACACAATCGGACATCCTCTCAAACCTCGTGAATCATCCCTAAATTTCCCTCTGAAATATATATGATGTCACGGTAAACGTTTCCAATGAACTCGTCCCGGACTTCCCTAAACTTTGAAATGGTGTACACTTTTTGAAATTACTTTTCTGTATCATAATTTGTTACTTACGATATCATTTGCGAGTATGATTTGAAATCAGCCCGAAACTTCTTCTCGACTTTATTCTCATTACTCTTTCATATTGTTCAATAAATTGCTTCAAAGAGGTCTTCGAGTGCACGTATTCATCAAAGAATGGATTCATATTCTCACTTTGTTGTGTTGTGGACATTCCGGCCCAGAATGTGGTTTTCAAAAAGCACAGTACCCAAAGGCCTCTATTTTCAGACAATCCTGACAACCACTCATTAGCGTACAACTTGTATGTATTAATCATTGCTCTCCAATCTTCATCGAATTCTTCAGCACTCTGTGAGTCATACACTAATCCATGGATAGTCGAAAAGATCGAATCCTTATCAATATGATAGCCAAACTTCTCGGTCAACTTCATCAAGATATGCCACAAACACCACCTGATTGTTTGAAAACCTGCAAGTGAATGGGATCGTGAACAAGTAATAAAGTATTGAATAGAGTGTCGAATCCATGAGGACTACGTGTTTGATCGAGTTAAAATTAACTGCAATTTTAATTGAATAACAAATAACTTTTGTGATTTTTTATACTAATCCATAAATTATCAACAAAACTAATGAAATCAAGTAAATGTATTTTTCAAATATGTGATATGCATTGTTAAGATGTCGAATCCCCTTTATTATTTTATTTTTAGTTTAAAAATTAAAGTGATAATTTGAAATCATTCACGTTGGTTAATGTTTCAAATTTAATCAAAAGCCTCTCTCGATAACAATCAAATATATTCCAATCATGTGACCCTTATATCTCTCCATGAAAGATGTAAACATGATAAATGCATTAATAAGTACTAGAATACCTATTTAAACCATATAAAGCATAGATGTATATCTCTATCCTTTATCGAACCTTACAATATTTATTATATTGTACTTAAACCTTATTTTCTCTCTCGATAACAATAAAATCCACTAAAAATTCAATTAGTGATCAAGCAATTGAAAAGAACGATAAAAACGATAATAAACATCAACAAATCAAATCAAATTAAAGTCAAAATAATTAATTAAAAACTAAAAATAACATAACAAAGATCCATCTCATCCTAACAATGTATAAAATTAGCATAATATATCGAAATTATAATAAATCATATTTAAGTGAAAAGATATAACCCGAATTTTTAATAAATTGAAAAGATGAAGATTAATATTGAAATCTTGAATCTCTTCAATGATTTCTTGATGAATCTCCACTTGCGCTTTCTCTTCTTCGTCCAAAAATCAGGTATGAATCTTCACTTGATTGAATTCTTGCAAATCTTCTTTAATTCTCTCACAAAAAATATGAATTCTCCTCATTTGATGATAATAATTAATAAATATTGGAGTATAATATGTATATGAGAGGTCTCCAATATGTATTTTACTGTTATGTATTTGTAGGAATTCAAAATTGGTTGAAAATCACGTCCAAATTGATTTTCAAAATAGTTATAATCGAATAAGGATAACTGTCTTCGCGAGCGAATTTTTTTTCTTTGCACAACAGTCCGTAATTTAGCCATAACTTTCTCTCTGAATATCCAATTGAGGTAATTCAAAATGTGTTGAAAATCTAACTCAAAGGACTACAACTTTACTAGAAATATAATTTTTCTAGCAATGATGTTTTCTTTCCCAAAAAAATGGTTTCAATCTTCAGCTAAAAATCTGAAATATAACTTGTGTAATTGAAAATTGATTTTGATCATATTTCATTCTTTTTAGGGTTCTAATTCCATTCAATTGTCTCATATCAATCTTCAAAATATCTTCTTGTGGTCTGAATCAACTATTGAATTTGTATTTTGGTCCTCAAACTTTGAATTTTGTCATTTTCACTATTTTTCGCTTCTTTCCTTCAATTGCTCGTTCAACCATTGAATTTTACCTATATAACATAAATTACAACAATTTAAAATATATTTTGTCAAAAGAACTATTAAATATCGCTATTTTAGATCCCCGAATAAGTGTATAAAATACACTTGTCACCACCTATGCTTTATGTGCGGAAATACAATTTGAATTGCATTCTGCATTGCCTTGTCTTGATCAGTAATTATTTCATGCGGTGCTTGACTGTGTATGCACTGCAGCCATGTCTGGAATAGCCATACAAATGTACTGGTGTCCTCATTAGATACCAAGCCACAACCAAGCAGTGTTGATTGCCCATGATGATTAACGCCAACCAATGGGGCAAACGGCGTGCCATATTTATTGGTGAGATATGTCGTATTAAAGATAACAATATCACCGAACTCCTTATACGCTTGCCTACACCTATTGTCCGTCCAAAATACATTCTTAAGCAGGGAGTCCTCATCGAAATCCATACTAAAGTAAAATCCCGAGCACCATGCTTGCATATCCGAAAAATATGATTGTACTGCGGCATCATCTCCTTCTCCGAGTCGTAATCGTCTAACTTGTTCAATATAATTTCGACAATCCCTCTTCACGAAAGTCTTAGTCTCATAACCACCTGCTTCCGCCACTGCAGAGTTATAACTTTTGTGCAATGGAATTCTCGTCATACCATTCACTTCAAGCTTTCGTTTCACATTTACAATCAATTCTCGATTGCATCAATACAACCTCGATTTCAAAGGACTCATTTCATGATTGTGCTCCAGTTGGGTTGTGTTTACTCTCCATTGTCCATTACTTAATAAAGACGCCGAGATCATTGTTTTACAATCTGTTTGGCTTGTTGGTTGTTGCTTCAAAGAATTGATTGAACCATAACTTTTTCTGTCCTCACGACTACAAGTGAACGTTACGTATCTCATAACTCCATCAGCCCCCTTTTTCGAATTCCTTTTCCTAATTGGTAAACCCACTTGAAAAGCATATCGCTTGTAGAAGTCAAGAATTTCTTTTTCATCATTGAACATCATACCCACCTCAGGCACGTTCACATCATCTCCTCCCAGCATATCATTTGTAACTTCGTTCGCATTGTTCATGACATTCTCATTCCCAGATTTAGCCAATAAATCATTATGCTCCTCTTCCATAGTTTCCATTCCGGCAATGAAATAATCGATAAGCATTACGGGTGAACTAGAATAATTAAGTAGGTTTTCCTACATTTGTGCACTTCCTTTCAAGCATCTCATATTTCACAAATATTTTGCATCTTACTGATCTAATTATGCACTTCTATCAGTAACACACGAATAGCAAGTGAGGGCTTCCGGTCCACAAAAAGAGGAGCTCGACGGAGGTGAATGTTGGGAAAATTTGTGATTAGTAGCCGGATTTGTTTGCAACTGTGGGCTTTCGGTCCGAAAATGGAGAGCTCGACGGAGGTGAATGGTGGAAAAATTTGATTTTTGAATTTGAATCTTAAAAAGTAGGGTTTGATGTAATTACCACTTGCAAGTATTATATCATGAGGCCTAATTGTTGGTGGACTTAATAAATACTAGTGAACTTATTATTGGACCCGGATTAATCAATTCTTAAACCCTTCAGGGTTATGACTTTACTGATCATAATGGGATAAATTTTTTAAAAACCTATAGATGCATAATGTCTATGTTTGGTAGGGATTAAAATCTAGATTTTATTCTAAGTCAAAATTAATAATTAATTTTAACCATATATTTGAAGGGATCCACAAATTTTCCATCATATATTTCATTAACTTTTATTAAAATATACTAAAAATCTATTCTCAATCCCACCAAGCAAGGTCGATATATGTTTTGGGTTTTATATACTTGTTTTCATTAATTGCTAGAACAAATAAAAATAGGCAAAAGCCTTAACATAATTCTCTCTAAATTCAACCGGAGGCCGTGTTCTATTCTTGATGCTGGGGTTCCAATTTCTTTCTTATCGTGTGGATTTATGCGAGACTGATATTTAGACAACTGTGGCGTGTTGAAATTTGACAGATTAGATTCATAATCGTATCAACTAGTTGGAATCGTCAAAGTATTCCTCCTATCAATAGATTTTACCTAAACACAAAAGATCATACGGCTTTCAAGTGTTGAAATTGTTTTAGTTCCACATGCATGCTTAAGTAAATACCCTTCAGAACCTAGCAATTGAAAATAAAAGGAAGACAAATGTTTACTGAAGAGTAATTAGACAACACATTGAACGTATAGAGAACGATAATTCACATAAAAATGTATTTAGTTAATATAAATTTTAGTTAATAAGTCGATGAGTAATCTTAAAAGCATGATTGTGAACTATTTATAAACGGTTTAAATTATAAATTGATATAAAAAATTTGTGAATAAGTGGATAATACTTGTGATCATGAAAGATATGTATAAAAAATTATTTGAAAGATGAAAAACAATCCATAAACGGTTGCCGAGCAAGGGCACTGCAATCCATATTGGGATAGCTAAAAAGTTACAAATATCTTAGACATTATTGACCTTGGACTTGGGATTCATTGTTCCCATCATGGCCACCGGACACGGCTCAAAGTCACTGAACAACATGTGCAGTCAAATCTGATACTATATGACTGTAAAGACGAGTTTTAGATTTATACCTTTAAAGATACATATAATTAGTATTTTTTTTATAACTCAGGTGTCTGAGTTTAGTCCGATTAATTCTGAAGAGTGGTGACCTTCCTCTCTGATTCGTCACCCGAGTAAATTCGGATATGATCATAACTTATACATACTTTGACCAGACATTCGGGAAACAGTTCTCCTCCCTGTGAACCTTCTTTTATAACGTGCGGACATGACCTTCGAAGGGATGACAAAGTGCACCATAACTTTGTCATCACATGATATCTGTCTTCCAACATAAATGTTGCCTTCCAACTGCAGCGAAAATTCGAACATTCGATACTCTGTAGAGAACCCTCCTCCTTTACCACTACGTCATGTCTTTGAAGGGCATATAATTAGTATTATTACAGTCATATCCTTGTCAATTTAGAAATACATCTACTTGCATAACATGTAATGCATTTGGCCTTTAAAAAAATTGTGATGCATTTCTTAATACAATCCCGTTACATGTACATCATGTGAGTTGACAAATTTTTTATATCGATTTTAACAATACTTTTTCCAATCAACAATCAGATTTCCTACACATAGAAGGATATCCCAAATGTTGTCAATCACAAGTGTACAAGAAGCATAATCCTTCTTTATATTATATGAGTAAGCACATGAATACCTTAAATCACTCGAACAACCTATTTCTGCCGTCGCCTTCAGGAGACCTTTATTTCAGCCCCCTTCCCTCATTTTCATGCATGAATTCTACGACTTTATGCTTCTTGGACCGATAAAAGTATCATTTTTCTGTTGACCTTCTCATCCACGCACACTCTCACATATACAAACAAAGCCCTGTGATCAAACAGAGGAGATAACAACACGTAATTCAGAAGCATCCAATGAATTTAATATTTACGTAAACGCAGTCCCCCATAATCAAATGAGAATAGATTTCACTTCCATTTCTTGTTTTAATTTCTGAACTTTCAAGAAAATCTAGTATCCTACCTGGTACCACTGTTTTGTTTCCTTGTACACTGCCATAGCCCATTTAGGCAATGCGTCGAACGTGTTTGAGTGCACCGAATTCAGAGGACCACGGCATAATCCATACCATATTCTCGTACGATACTATCGTCATGTTAGCAGCGATTGTTTCTTTGCTTGTGGTAATTCTCTTTGTTTTGTTGTTGCACATATATGCAAAATGGTTTTTGGCTCAAGCCCGTCATAGAGGTGGGACATCTGTGCCGGTTCCGCAAGGATTGGGGGCTCGGTTTCATCATTTTCATACATTAACAGTTGATACGAATTACGCTATTTCTCCATCCAAGGGTCTTGAATCTTCAACCATTTCTTCAGTTCCGTTATTCGCGTTCAAAGCAGAAGAACATAAACATGGTCTGCAATGTGTGATTTGTTTGAGTTTATTTGAAAACGAAGAAGTTGGGAGAAGATTACCAAAATGTGATCATGCATTTCATGTTGAATGCATTGATATGTGGCTCCATTCTCATACAACATGTCCAATTTGTCGAGCTCCCGTTGTATCTGACAGTACAAATTCTGCAGATTCAAGTTCACCACAAAACGAAGAGATTCTGAATCAGGGGTTATCGGAAACAAATCTAAATGAATTGCGGATCAGCAGTGCGGATTCTATATTGGAAATTATAGTGGCAGATCCGATTTCAGAAATCGAAAATGTAGAGATAAATGATTCATCATCGTCCATCGGGAGCTCCCTGAAGAGAATGTTTAGCAGGAACAGATCTGAGCGGAAGTTTGATTTACCGAGCAACGGCAATGAATCAAATATTTGAATGTATGTATGTCATTTGTTTTCTATACAGTTGCTTCCGTAGACGAACAGTTACAAAGGTAAAATGAAACAGAAAAAAAGAAATCAGTGATTCATTTGTTAGCAAATGATTTTCCTTTTTTTTTTTTTTTTGGATTGTCCAAATATGATAATAACACCACTTTTGACAAATGATCAAAATTATCATAAAAAGCATTCTACGAATGTTATTAATGGCAACGGCATGGTTATGCTATCACAATCAATATTATTGACCTCAAAATCTATCCAATCGAGTGGTTTGTTCATCTACGTATCACTTGTACACTAAAATATATAAAAGATCTTTATTCCACACAAAAAAATTGACTATTATTTACGCTCTTACGATCAAGTCAACTATCAAAACGAGAAGAATGAATACATGAGAGATGGGTGATAGGGGATTTGATTAGGGATATCTCCAATGTAAATGGACTCACCTATATAGCGAGGGAAATGAGTCAAGATGGGTTAATAGATCGAGCTCGAACCCAAATTCAAGAAGAGGTTGCTCGATTTAATCAACCTAATTCAATTGACGTTTTCAATCAACTAATGTTGGATCCTTTCTGTCACGTGTATGTAGGATGGCAGAATAGCTCGGGCAGCTCGGACTCTGCTTGGAAAAAGCTCAAGCCGGGGTCGAGCCCCATTTTGGGGAGTCGGCTCAAGCAGGCTCGGCCCGTGTGGCTAAAATAAAAAAAAAAATTTGTTTGCCACTTTTTTTAAAATTTTAATTTTAGTTGTTTTATATGTTAATATTTAGTTATTATTTATAATAAGTATAAATTGTACAAATTTTAAATTCTTTTAAAAAAAAATTAGATTTGTCACAAATTAAAAAAAAAAAAACCGAGCCTGCTCGGTTCCAGCCCGGCTCGCTAAGCCCGAGCCGAGCTCGAGCAAAAAGTTTCAGCTCGGCTCGGCGACGCCCCTATGCGTATGTCAGGTAATTTATAGATATAACATACATAAATATAAACTTTGTTCTCATTGATTGAAGTAAATATTCTACTTCATTCTTAGGCATTCGATGCCTATTTCTGCCCAAGCGTATATGTTACTCCAACATTGTCACAACTAATCACCATAATTAGATGGTGGAGAAACCTTGATGCCGAGCTCATGAAATGAGATCGAAGTTAATTGATATTCACTCAATGTATAGTCCAATATTCCACTTCGATTGAGGACTAATCGATCGTTTTTTACAATGTTGTCATTGAGATATAGTATCGATCCCAAGTCACAATGTAGGCCATCCGATCATAAAAATAACTAGTCTTCATATAGAGAATGTGCCCGAGTAAGCAATTGTGAAGTGTATTTCTATGCACCATGTAAGAAGCGCCCATCCCCCTTGAAACCAAACTAAATCGTTTCATTTAAAACTAATGTTTCCATTTATAAGATTCTCATCGGTTTTCAATTTGGTTTGGTTTTCTTGAAACCAAACTTTACCGTGCCTACCTCTAATTCCAAGGGATTTCGTTAGGGCAACGTTTCCATATAAATGGTGGATTTTCCCATATCCACAGTAGTTTTCAATATGAAATTCTACCAATTGATATGCTTCCACAAATTATTGACTATTTCTGGAAACAATTAAAAACCCTTCCCTTTAGAAATTGCATAGTGTACACACAGAACAAAAAGTCATCCACAAAAAGCCATTATTTTGGTATGAAAAAACTGTTAAAAGGAGATTCCTTATTCGAGCACACACCCATTTACAACCATACAGGAAACAGATCTCCCTGAGAGCTACAAAATATTACATGAACACTAATTTACTTCCTTTTTACAGAGCCTGCATAATCATTCCATTAATTGTTCTCCTGTTATACAGCCAGATTTGGACACTGAAATCTTCAGACAAGGCAACTCTCACGTTGTGGTTTGGGCTGGTACTTGGTTCGCTGCTCGGACCAGTAAGCATGGGTGGTTAAGACCCTGTCTAGAAGCTCTTGAGGTACCGGCTCGCCTCTCCTTTGCTGAGGGGATATTCTTGCCGTGTGCACCAGTGTTTTCCACTTGTCCTGGAGAATTCAAATGTCACAAAACCAAGACACCAATAAATGCATTGGGTTAAGAAAATAATCAATTGATCTTTTACTATCCAACACGAGCACTAAGAGCTTCCAGAATAGTCATGTTCGTTATGTATTACAGAAGAAGGTCTCAGGAATTGAGTCATCAGTTGATGCATAACATAATTATGACTAGGAAATTCATCCAGACTTCATTTCATAAATAGAGTCGTTCGGACATCTAATTGTTTGCCTTTTAGACGGGTGATAATGTCTAAAACCATTTTGGCAGTTAAAAGTTAAGTAACCAACAAAGCGATTAAACCACCTAATTAGCAAAAGTGGAAGAATGATGCTATTTGTACATAAAAGAGTTACATAATGATTTACATATAAACGAGGTGTCAAAAAAAGAGTGGAAAAGTTTTTTTCTTATTTGGTTAAAGAAATACTGACACAATCATATCTCATTGCATCACATATATATAAAACACTGTACATGTAGCACAACTGAAAGTGGAATGATGACCTAAACTGAGACAAAAAGGGAAAAGGACAATACGAATATAAAAAACAATGGAAAGCCAAAGAATTGAATGCAAGAAGAACGCATCAGTTACTCACCTTCAAATCCACATAAGTTCTATGTTTCGCATTATCAAAGGCTCTCAGCTTAACATCACGCCATCTGAGGAAGAAACCACCAGAGTTCAAAAGATTAATGACAATGAACAAAATGAAAGAAAACAAAACAAATCCCGCAGCAGATAGAATAGCATACATTCAGCCTTTTCATGCATCATTTTAACACTTTATGCCTTTTATAGCTACATCTCTGTTAGCATATAGCTTGTTCAGCCGAAAGAAACCACCACTTTTCCTATGATTCCATATTTAGGTTTTTAAGGGAACATACCTTCCTGTACCAAGCTTCTCAACAGCCTGAACCAATGCTTCCACTTCAGACACAGTATAAGGCTTACGCATTCGACGCTGCGCTGACTCAGATTGCTTAGATTTGCGCATGGGAACAATAGCTAATGGCTCTCTCATTTCAGGAACAGCAACCAGTGCTCGTGAACCTGTAGGGGTTTTCTCTAATGACATATCAGGAGTGGAAGGAGCTGAATCATTATCGATTTCAGGGACATTCCTGATGTTACTTCCTGCAGAATCCGGAAGAGCATCCAAATTGCCCTGCTCAACAGCATCTTGAACCGCATTGGTAGTAGGAGGGCTCCTGCTGTCATGGCAAAGGTAAAAGATTGTGAGACTTAGTATACAGAGTGTCACCCAACAGATATTATAACACAGCACGAATACCTTGCTAGTGGTTGTGAATTATACCGAGGAAGTTGGAAAGGATCTTCTGGACACAGTGTTGGGGAAGCTTGAGTAGTGTTGGGCTCCAGCGTAAAACCCAGAGCATCTGATTTGTTATCATGAGAAATTCCGGTTTGCAATAAAGTTCTGTTATCATCTCTAATCTTTTTACCCTGGAGAAGCATTCCAACACGTAGTCCATCACCGAGTATTGCAGTCACTGCTTTCATAACAGTCCTCTGAATAAAATTTAAAAGCAAGAAAATTATATGCTGTTAGGCGAAACTAGTTGAATATGAATCAAGTTGACGTACAAAAAGCCGAGAGCAGAACACGACACTGGGTATACATCAACCACTGAGAATTTTAAAAATATATATCTGAAAAGTGGAAGGAAAATGCAATTCCAAGATTGAGGCAACAGCACCAAAAAATATTTCCCACCACTATAATGATGATGGCTACAAGAGCATATCTGAAAAGTCAAGATTTGTTGTTCTTATACCTTAAGAGAACCAACAGTTGCCGTTTCTGGAATCTCAATAAAAAGCTCAGGAACCCTAAAAGACCTGATCTTAAGCTTCACTGAATGAAAGGAAAAACATCTCCATATGAGTACCTCTTTCAATGTCAGACACAGGTTTAATCATAAAAGTAAAAATGGAATTACTCTATCAAAGGTTCTCATACCATGGGAATTGGACTGGAAGGGCGAACATTCACCTGCTGCAGAAGTGGGAGTAGCATTCACTGCATTTGGCGTAATAATAATTAAAAATTTGTCTATTAGCTCCAGGAAAAATATAAAATATGCATAGGACGTGTGCGTGCGTGCGTGCGAGTGTGCATGCAAGACTGTAAATGAACCTCCAGGCCATGCAGAACCATCGCTGTGGGCAGCTCCTTTGGAGTCGTTATCTGGCAACCTACATGTTCCATCACTGCTAACGAGTACGTCAGAATTAGGTGTCGAGCTAAAGTAATAAAGCTTTCTTTTCTTGAAGGGGTAATCCTTCTGAGATATTTGGCGCTTATAGCGGTTCTTTGTGTTTGGAAAACTGCATCTCTTTTTATCTGAAGACATTGTTATAACATCAAATTAAATACATCATCCGGACTGCATGAACATATCTGGGCCACTTTTAAATTAAAGCAATTCACAAAATATCTTACTGGCGTTGTAACCTTCTCCCTTCAGATTTGTAGTCGCTTTCAAATGCTTAGACACTAGCGACTTCCTAATTCTACAATCTCCACCACGAGGCCGAGACCTAACGGCCTTATTTGCATTTCTAGGTTGAGTGCGCCTAGAAGAGTTTTCATCATTATCTCTAGCAACTATCTTTATACCCTCTGAATTAAAGGGGAAAGAACCACAAGACATGTGGCCCCTGCAAGAGGGAAATTTTACACTATTAGGTGATCTAACTAATGCTGACTCTTTTCGTTCCCAAGTCTCTGGACACCCTGGACTGCACATATCATCCCTACTACTTATTGACAAATTTCTAAAATTTTTGGACTCATTTTTTATCTGTTTTTCACTTTCACCCTCTAATCTACAACCTGTGGATACTCTGCAACCAGAAGACTGAACATCTAGTTTCTGAGTGATAATCCGGAGTCCAAGTTTGCATTCATCATCAGCAAATTGTTCTGCACTACCATCCTTTCGAGAGTACTCTGATGTTATTACAGAAGCAGGCAATGAGCATGCATCATTTGGAAGAGATGTAAGTTCATTTGAACAAAAGTTTGAAACGAGAACTTCTGGGACTTGCTCCGTAAGCAGAGTACTCTCATCACAGACGTTTAGATCACAAGGTTTTACTATTAATGGTTTATCTGTGGCACATTCTCCTTCTGTAATTGAATCTTCCACAACTGGCTGCTGCTCTTCACCAGAAAACGTATCCAGGGGTTTTGGGGGAATTCCCCCCTCCATAAGTAACTCGTCAGCTACAGTAGCCAATAAGTCAAATGCACCCAACTGGTGGTCGTCATTTTTACTTGGAAATATGCATCTCCTCTAAGACAAAGTGACAATTTAACAGGAAACAAGTAAGTTTTTCAGAACCACAAACCAGAAAAGTAAAACATTAGCAGTCCAGGAAAGTCTGTATTGTTACCCTGGAAGATCTGGCAGCTCGGGGTATGGGTGGCACCTCATAGCCATTAAATCCATAGTCTAACCTCTTCTGCAACGCCATATCTCAGTAACCATACCATGAATAAATCATAATAGCAAAATGCCAGAACTCATTTACAGTTCACAGTATAAAATCCAACATCAAAGTGCATCCACTAGTCACTTATGCAAGGAAAGCCCAAGTGCAAGAAACCCTGCCAGCATAAGCATTAAAACTATTAAATCAAAGTAACAAGTTTAAGGTAAATCAAATTAGTACAAACCCACAAGGCAAATTGGTGAAAACAAAATAGTCCGACAGCTGCCACATGGTTGAGAGTATGTCGATGCATATGATACGTCAGTTAGTTATATTCTTTAATTGCACCAACTGGACAATATAGTATCAACACTAAAACTTCCATACCAAACCAACAAATTCAAACGCGGAACATGGTAATCATGAAAGGCTACTAATTTAATGAAGTTGTCAGCCATAAAAGAATTTGGTTTAAATATAAAAGCATCTAATAGCCATAACAGAATTTGGCTTAAATATAAAAAGCATCTTACGTCGTAGATATGCATATTCCACCCAAACTAAGCTAAAAGAAGAAATCGGAAAGAAAACCACTGGTGGAATGAAAAAACTACTTCTACAGTAGACATATAAAAGGGTAGTATTATTCATCCCAATCATATTAAATGTAAAATAATTCCAGAATACAAGATAAGAAAACCAAATCTTAAATAGTTAAATCCAACCTTAAGAACTGTTGTAACTGCATTTTTAACCACAATCACTTTACATTTCCTATAAAATCACTCCAAAGGCAACTGTTGAGAGAACCAAGATTCCTCGCGCGATTATCTTAAGAACTAAAAAATCAGATCAGGTTAGCATAATCAGAATAAAGCTGATACACATCCTGCAATTAAAAAAAAAAATCTAAAGTGGTGAGTGAGGAAAAAAAGAAATGTAATGCATGAAATGCAGCTATTCTTGTCACGAGAATGGATGTAAAGATTCACATATATAATGCATGAATATAGACCACCTTATCTGATTTAGCATATTAAGTTCATAAAAATGGAATCTTTTTATCAATTCCAAATCCATCACTATTTTCCCTTAACGGGAAAAAAACTTATGTATGCCAAACAAAGTATATAGAAGAAAAGAACACAATAAAACCATAACTAAAACATTCCCCAAATGAATCTGTTACGCCAAAAACCAGACGGTTTCATGCATCACTGAACTTTAAAACGTATACGTATAAATTTGCATACATAAAGAATGATGATCTAAAAGGAGCTACAATAATCAATGGCAGAACCATGTTGAACAACTAAAAAGATTCAGAACATAATAGAAACGACACAATCTAGACAATCTTTAATAATTTCAGAAACAAATAATTTAACCCCCAAATTATTTTCTTTTCAGGAAAACAAATAAAAACCCCTTTGCATGGAAAAATCCAGCAGCTCGAGAGGAAAGTTCTATATGTGCAGTGCAGATAAGAGTATCTATTGTAATCAGAAGAAATCATACAACACAGAAAATAGAGAAATGCCTTGTTTGGTTGAATGAAATCTGACAAAAATCTCTAACTGATCGCCAAACAAACTCCCAAAATTAGAAATTTTCGTTCACTTTCCCAAAATTTCTTAGCAACTGAAGGAAGATTTTGAAGCAAACACTCCAAATTCCCTTTATAATGAAGAAAAAGACAAAGAATATGGATATATCACCTTTAAAACTGCAACTTTCCTTCAACACCGCAAATTTTTTTTGCAAAATTCAGCATTATTTTTCCTAGAAAACAAAATCCCTGTAGAATTTGCGTAGAAGAGGAGCTGTATAATGCAAGATCGGAGAATTTTTTTTAAACAACAAATCTAAAAGGGATCCGAATTTTTCATTTCCACAATACCAAATTTTCTGTCTACTATAAATCTATGTAAAAAAAAATATTCACACTGAATAAATTGCCAAAACCCCCTGAAAAACACTCCATCATTTTCTTAAACCCCAATTCTTTATACAACCCACCCCTTCCACCGGAACCATCGGTAACGGGCCGTGGAGCGACCGGCTATTCCAAGTTGCTAGAAGAACTGCCTAAAGACCTGTTCTAGTGTGGGCCATTTGTGTACAGGATGGTACCACGTGGAAGAAGATTGGGATCCTGTGGTCAAGCCTGGTTTGCGCCGTCGAGAAGAACGTTGGCTCACGAAATTAAAAAAATTTATTTTAATTTTGTGTCAAAATTCATTTTGTACAAGTTTTACGCTATATTTGTTTATGATTTTAATCTAAATTAAAGTCAAATAATTAATATTAATTCTATCTTTAACGAGTTTCATAACTTTTCAACTACACATTTCAAAAACTTATATTATAATCTACTAAAATTTTAATTTTTATCCCCACCAAACACCTACTTAAATTCCAAGTTGAGTTGTCCGAGAAAACTCGAATTGTGATGCAAATGTCCGAACAAATGGGCAACCAATTTCACTAGGTCTTTGCTCCGTTCGGTGAGAATTAAAATTAAAATTTTTAATTTAAGTTAGTTTTAATCACATATTTTATCATATTAACAACTTTTAATCCTATATTTGATTTAACTTTTATCAAAATCTAATAAAAATTGATTTTAATCTCCCCGCCGAATAGGGCTAACTAAAAACCTATATTTGGTCAAATATGAATAGAAAATTTTCCATTTTTTACATAATTTTAGAAAATAATGGTCAAATAGAGACTTAGTCTTTGTTTGGACTCTATTTTTTCAAAATTCATTTTCAATCATATTCTCTTATAAAATAATTTTACATGTAAATTTAAATATTTTCTTTATTTTTTAACCATATATTGTAAAAAAAATAATTAAAAAAAATCACTATTTTAAACCACATTTCCACCCAAAATTCCATTTTAATTCAACATATCAAATGTGCATTATTATATATTAAAAACGTTACTATAAGCTTGGACATGAAAGAATAATAAGTATCGATAAAAAAAAACTAAATTGCAATTTTGTTGTGGACGTGTAAACTTTCTTTATTATTTAGCCCCTATTTTGATGGCCATTATTTTGAGAAATTGACGTTATGAATAATGGTTTTTCTTTTAAATGTTTCGTTAAAAATTAGAAATTTTTTTTGAATTTACGTCTAAAATATTTTATTGTATAAATGTGTGGTTAAAAATAAATATGAGAATTAAATTTTTTTGAAATGATAGCTGTCAAACAGTGACTTAGTTTAATATAATACCATTGTTTAAACCTCATTTTCCACAAAAAAAAAAAAAAGTATCGTAATAGTAATTATTTTATGGATGTGTGATTAAGAAATATGAAAAAATTATAAATATACGTACAAATTATTTTATTCGTAAAATATGATTGAAAGTGAATTTGAAAAAAATAAAAAATAAAAGTTTTTGAATAACGAGCCTCAATCAAGAGCTATCAAATCAATTGCAACAAGCATGTCCCATTTTCATTATTAATAAAGAAATTAATAGGAATAATTATGTTAATTGTAGGGGAATAAAAAGAAAAATAATGCTACTTGTATATAATAAAATTAAATAATAATTTACATATTGATGATGCGTTAAAAGAGAGTGTAGACGTTTTTTTATTTTTTTAAATTTGATTGAAGAAATTTTCATTCAATCATATTTCACCACATTATCTGTACATAAATCGTTATATACACGTAGCACAAATATCTTGATTAGACGGAATAATGACAAAATACAACTACTTATAAAGTCACACCCAAAAAGGGTAGTCTCGTAATTTCATTCCGAACTCCGCGATAAGCATGCTATCATTTTCAGATACTAAAAATCAAATTAAAAGTATGTTGCCGGCTTGCTATAATATCTTGTGACGTCAGATAAATTAGATACTGCACTATTGTTTATTTGGAGGTATATTCGTGGTGCATCCTAATTTGGGATGATATTAAACTCATTGTTTCCTCGTATTTGTGTTGTAATGTGCTTGTGTTTTTGGAGAAATTATAAGTTATCGAAGTTATATATTAACAGAAATAAGTGGTTGATATTAGGATAAAAATTGTTGATCATACGAAATGTATAATTAAACTTAAAAATTTTTACATTGATTTTTAGATTATAATGAAATTATAAGCACGTTTGAGAATGAGAGCAAGTCTTTGATATATGTTCTTATTGTTTAGTTATTGTCTATCTCTATCTATCAAAATTTCCCATCTCTATATCTTTTGTTTAAAATAGGACCGGGCCGAGTATAAGAAAAAACCCTCGAAGTGGTTCATTGTGAGAAGAAGGGTTGTAGTATTTCCTATTGATTTGTCTAGGGATGTAAAAGAGAGTTTTCTCATCAAAAGATTGGGGGATTTCGCACTATATAACAACCACACAAACGATCACTAAGGTGAATATAACCAGAGATAATTGCAGCTGAGATCCTAAACCATTCAAACAATGGCACTTTTTCCTAATTTTTCAATCGTTGCAGCCGTTATCCCAAACCTTTCAAATTATAACAGGCGAGACCCCAATGTGCGGTTTCCTTCCAATCTGTCATTACTTGATACAAAAAATTAATTTTGATCACATTTTAATCAATTTTTAAAGGGCAAAATAGTAATTTAATATTTTTCTCATAAAATAATTAAAATGAAATAAAAACTCAAAAATATTTAAAAAATTAAATAAAAAAGAAAAAACTATCTTCTTCATCAACCCCCAACCCCCTTCGCACCCCAACCCTTTCAGCCCAAAACTAGAAATTTGCCACTGACCATCATTGCAGCCATCGCCATCTCCATCTCCATTGACCACCAGCAATCACAGACATCGAGCCATCTTATCTAACCACAGCCGTAGCCACACAGCAACTGCAGTTAGTGAAGCCGAAAAATCAGCTGCCAAAGTCTTCTTCGCTGCCACTGATGCCATTTTTAACAAGACAAAAAGCTCTGCAACCAGCCGTATCTTCCTCCCATCCTTCTGTTCGACCTACTTCGTGAGTCTTTTCTATTCCGAATCTAAATTTGTTGAATAATTTTGATGTTTTGGAGAAAATTGATTTATATACAGCTTAAATTTAGAAATTTATAAAAATCTGTGGGTTTGTTTGTCAGTTATTTTAGTTCAGTTACAAAGTTTTGATCTTTTCATTTTGAACATTCATAATTTTCAAAATGATCTTAGAATTTGTTCTTTGAATAATGAGCTCCCCAGAGAGACAATTTTGTCATTTATTAGTTTATATAAATTTGAAAGATAAATTGGTTAGACTAGCCAATTTGTTTAACAAATTGGTGGTGGTGGTGGTCTATGGAGATGGCGGCGATGGTGGGGTCAGTAGTAAATTTCTAGTTTTGGGTGGAGGGGGTTGGGGTGGGGTGGATAGCTTTTCCTTTTTTATTTTTTTGGTTTTTTATTTAAGTTTTTAATTATTTTACTGAAAAAATATTAAATTATTGTTTTGCCCTTTTGAAATTGATTAAATGTTGTGAAAATTAATTTTTTGGGTTAACTAACGACAGATTGAATGGAAACCGTCCACTGGAATCTCAGCTGTTACGATTTGAAAGGTTTGGGTGACAACTACAATGATTGAAAGGTTAGGAGAAAGTCTGCCATTGTTTGAAAGGTTTGGAGCCTTAGCTGCAATTGTCCCATATAACTATGTAAGAGAAAGTCGAAGTAAAGCAACTAAAACAGGCTTGGAATAGTTTTGATCGGAGGTTACCATACTTTTCTTTCCAAGCTAAAGTTGTAAGGGATTCAAGTTTGCAAAATGCCTTTCATTCTTGAGTAAGGCTTTGGACACAAGTGAGAGCGCCCCCAGTCACTAAGTAGTGCTATTCATGTGATTGGACTCCACCAAGAGGTTCTCTCTCATATAATTTTGCCGCCCCTTTCATCTCTGTGCCGGAGGAAATGGGATTCGAACCCCCTTGTATAAATGGTAATAAATAGAAAATATTTGATTAGTGAGATGAACTCATGAATCCCATAAAATGTGTGAAAAAAAATGATTTGATTGATTATAAATAGTTTATAGACATTACCCAAACATGGACTAACGAGCACATGAGATAAAAAAGATTAGATTATGGGAAATTTCCAGTGGAAAGAGTTTTAGCCTTTTAGGCAAATGTTTTAGCTTACCCACATAACTTTGGTAATACTAGCTTGAAACTGAAAAAATATCTTTCATGAGTTGTATAAGATGCCAATAAGATGTGTGAATAAAAAGTAACTTGACTATTTATAAAGAAATTATAAACATCAGCCAAACATGTTATAAGATGTTTCGAAAGGTATTCTTCATCCTCTTGCTTTTGCAATTTATTAAAAATGTATGAAACTTTTTATGTCCTTTCGTAGATGTCCACATGAACTTGGGGTGCCTAGGTTGACATAATGACAGCTTGAGGCACACGAACATGAGTGGAGAAGAAGGGGTGAAAATCCTTGCATGTCTTCAAAAATGGAAAAGTCAAGGTTCAAAATGGTTCGTGGATTTCATAACTAAAGATTGATACTAAAATGGCAGTGTGCACTAAATATAATAACATGGGCACTAAAGATTGTTGTCGTGTAGACGATTAACTCAATCGAAAGAACAAATAAACAAAAAGAAAATGAAAAGAAGAAGATGAAGATGAAGCGAGGTATGCCAAAACAAATCTCCTTAAGACAGATTTCGCCCCCCAATTAAGTGCAAACGGGATTATGGACGTCTGTCTCCCAAGATACAACGCTCCTTCCAAAGTAGATACTGCACAATACCAACCTTGTCGGTCGAACCAAAAATTGATCTTACTCGAACGGAATAACGACGAATTTATTTGAAGGATATATGATAACAGAATTTGGAGAGAGAGGGATTTTAGAAATCAATAATATTTTTTTAATTGATTTGGTGTACCCAAAACGAATTTAGAGTTCTCTATTTATAGAGATTGAAGTGTCTCTTTGAATGGGTGTGTGACATTTCATGAACAGGTGCACCACTTGGTCTGATACATTTTAGCCATTGGATCGCACCATTTCATGATCGACGGTCCAGATTAAACCATCATACCTATTAACTTTATTCTGAATAGTCACCAGCCATGCAGACGCCATGCGTACGTCCAGCTGAACCAGCCGCCATGCAGGACGAAGTGACGTAACCTTTGACGTGTGTGCCACCTAGGATGCCAACTCATTGAGCCTCTCATTGCCATGTCATCGAACCATGAGTCCATTTTCGAAAACTTTAAGGCTCCTCAGCTCCTCGCGACGATGCGTACGTGCTAAGTGCAAAGTGCGCCTCTAAAGCGCCCAATGCGAACTTTGCGACGTGCGCGGGTCGGGACCGGGACCGGGACCGGGACCGTGACCGTGGTCGGGTCCGGGTCCGGGTCCGGGTCCGGGCGTGGCGCGGCGCGAGTGGTGCGAAGCACCACTCTTGTAGTGGCTAGTTTGCTAGCCTTTGGCTAGCCAAAGTTAGCTAAGGTGTATATCACTAATTAAATTATAACTTATTCACACATCCCACTATATAAACAAGTCTATTTTCTTGTAAACTTTCGATGTGGGATTCCTTACCATATATAAGACACTTAAAATGGGTTTACCAACTTATGGGCCTATATTGAAGACTTTTCCAATTCACCCAAATTAATTGCAATGGCCCACATCATTAAATATCATATTCTTATTTAATGATTTAACCCAATCCAATAATCAATTAATTCCAACAAAGATAATACCAATGAACCTTATAAATTAGTTTATGCATGTTCAAAGGCCAAATGTAGATGTATCCAAATAAAGGCTGGAACTATGGGCTGTCATGCCTATTTTTCTTGTTTTTCTTTTAACATAGAAATCATTGTAGGGGAATGGTCACATGACAACTAGGAGCTATTTGCCTAGGCTAGCTGGCCCATGCGTGTGTGAGACAGAGATTTGGTTTCTTTTTCCTTGCTTGGGCAAAAATCTGCCCCAGAGAAGCTGGAGCATGGCAAAATAGGGTGCTTGCTTTTGTTTATGATGTAAATCTGGTAACCACAAGTGTGTCAACCAGAATTAACATATACCTAACATGGATTAGGTGGCAAAGGGGTTGAGTAGTTCGTCAGCTTGCGAGCTCAATCGGTCACATCTTGGCTTGGTCAATGGGTTTCTCTGGCTCGTATTCAGATTATCGATCGAGTTGAGCTCAACTTTTTTTTTTTCACGAGCTGACCCACGAGTTGGTTCATCTTGAACTTGTGGATTGGCTCTTATTTATTTATTTTATTAATTTCTTTTTAAAAAATGAGATGGCTCCTGGGCCAACTTCGGCTCAGCTCATCCACAACAACCAAAGGGTTGAGTCGCACTTTGTTTGTGGACTTGAGCCGAGCTTTGGTGTCTAAGGGCTGAGCCAGTTAGGTCCATTGCCAACACTATAACATGAATACGCATATACTGTGTCATTTTTATATATGTAGAGTGTGTAAGTTCAGCTAGGTCCATTGCCAACACTATAACATAGATACACATATACTGTGTCATTTTTATATATGTAGAGTGTGTAAGCTCAGCTAGGTTCATTGCCAACACTATAACATAGATATATATATACTGTGTCATTTTTATATATGTAGTGTGTGTAAATAATCTCGAGGGAAAATTGAAGCACGAAACTTTTAACTTGTGGCCCATTAGTAAGTTGATCCGCATTGCATGATTTTCTACATCCCTTCCCATTCCATCACGTGGCTTATATTCATGTAGCACAAGTACGACAATGAACTTCCGAAATCAAAAGAGTGATTAGGTTTAAATAATAAATAATTTCTAACCATCTTGTTCCCTATAAAATAGACCAATTAAATGATATGGATAAGAAAGGTATTTCGAATAGGTCATATATCAATTCTTGTGAAAAAGAGTCTATTTCTCAATATCTCCATATAAAGGACATAGAAATTAAAAAACGAATCAACCACTTCCTACAATCCAACCTGAAATTTTGGATAAACTCTAGAGGATCAATTAATTTTAAAAATGAACAAATTAGTATTTAACATTTCATTATAGTTGCACGATCCTTCTAAAAACGCACGTCACTTGAAACAAAACATGTAACAATTTTAATAATAAATAAAAAAAGTTAAATACGCACAAGTCACGTGATAATTTAATGAAAATTTAGAACCATTATATCATTAAGTACCAATTATGCATATTTCCACATATTTTTTTATAGTTTTTCCAAATGAATTGGTGGGGTTGGACCACAAGTTGATTTGTTAGTTGTTACCTCTCTTTTCGCCAACCTTATTTAATGATACGATATCCCTGATACAAAGTGGTCATTGGTTAGGCGGCTGTATCAATTATTTTATAAGTAATAAACATAAAAATATCAGAAAATATTTAAATAATCAAAATTTCAATAGTGTGAAGAATAAAATTTGTTCTCATCCACAATGCATCAATAGTCTAAAGCGTCGATTCATTTACGATAAAAGAATAACAATTATGACAATAGATTATAACATAGAAAGTGCGCACTAATATAAACTATTAAGCAAACTTACGAGAAATAGTTACAATGTACACAGCGAAAACTTGTCCATCAACTGCAGGACCCAACCGAACAAGTTTAGAATGATCTCATTCCTCGGATAAGTTGCCATACTGCCATGGATTAAATTCAGTAGACTGAACGTCCTTTAAATCAATGGCGTCTGATGAATCGATAGCAGTTCGATGGTCAGTGTACTTCCCATTGTAACGGTATACTTCCAAATCTCCCCATGGCGTCGGGGTAATTTCATCAGTTACATCAAACCACTTTGGTGTAAACTGATCGCCTTTTGCTTCTCGATTTCTCTTTTCAGCTCTCTGCCTCTCCTCCAAACTGGAAATATAAGAAAACAGTACAGTGCAAAGGCATTAGAATAACAACAATACATAAAGAGATAGTACTTCATGAAAGTCGAAACTTCATTGACGTTCTTAGCAAGCAAGAGAGAATAGCATACAAAACCCTTCAATCCTAAAGAATTAAATCAGAACCATTCATATTTGTCTATGATATACCTAAGGGAAACTAGAAAATACTTTTCCACTTATCGACAAAGTAAACATGAAGGATTATGTCTATTTGAAGACCAACAATTCCAATCAATTAATTGTTGCAAAACTTCGAATATTTATCCATTAACTTATTTGGTAAGCAGTGTTACAAAAACATGAGTAGGTGTTTGCTAAAAGCATGTCATTACAGAAAAAAGTTGAAAAGGCACCAAGATGGCACAAATGGGAAATGACATTATGGAGCTGCATCAGCAGTTGCTCATGGGATCTCTCATGCTTTAATTTTTAAAAATCAATGAGTTGATAACACATTTGACAGGATTGCAGACTTGCCCCAACAATTTAGGGTGTGTTTGTCTCCCTTTATTGGGAGAAAAATAATGTAATGAATAGTATTTTTTAGAGAATGTGTGGTTGAAAAGTAAAGTAATTTTATTGGTTTGTATGTAGAATATTTTATTGAGTGAATGTGTGGTGAAGAATCTTACAATAGCAAACAATTTTTTGAATTAATTATAGACAAACATGGGCTTAATAGCATTCTTTGAAATGATATGTAGAGTCTGCCAACTGTTCATACTTGTCTCAAAGTGTAGGTTTATATGTGTCCGCAGTGCACACATGTGCACGCCACCCACCCACCCAGAGAGAGAGAGAGAGAGAGAGAGACCTGCTTTTTTCAGCACCAGCTTTGGAGAGTTCACCTTTCTCAAGTGCCCATCTATCAGGACGCAGCCGAGAATCTGATGCTAACAACTTCTTTGGAGCAGTGTCAAAACTGTTTATTTTATGTGCAAAGTAAGTATACTGGAATTTGTCATTTTCTGGAGTTTCTGCAAGATGCCAAACCTGCATAAACATTTCGAGTCACTTATCTTTCCATTTCCAACGCCGCTAAAGCCGAATTAACAACCATTAAACAAAAGAATCATGCTACATGTACATTCTCCTTTACATTAAATTTGACACTCTTCCACGTGACATCCATCAAAGCCATTGATTTCTACAATGCCCTATCATCCAGATTTTGACACACAGGAGGAATGTCAAGGAGAATGCAAACATCCATGTACACAGCTTAATTCTAAATAAAAATGCTATCAAAAACCTTTATTGTTTAGTATCTTTTGCAAGTAAAAATTCAAAAAAAAAAAAAAAAAAGAAGTAATAAGCAAATCTACTGTGGAAAAGCAGTATAACACTGTTCAATTGCCTCGGGCAAAATCCATCAAATGCATAAAAATAAAGCAAAGAAGTATGATATTAGTAAAAGCTTAAGATCATAAGGAAACAGAACCTAGAATAGTGCTATTAGAAGACTCAACAGAAGGAGTGTAATAGGAAAGAACCTGACACCCCAGAACAAAGTTTTAGTGCTACTAAAATTTCGGGCCCCAAAGTTCCCCACCACCCCCACCCGACCAGTAAGGTCCAATAAACAAAGCTGTACAGAAAAAAATCATTGAAAGAGAGCATACAAGAAAGATAACATTTAGCATTCTCCCAAACCCCAAGTCAATGATCTAAATTTTTAAATCACTGCAAATATGAGTCATGATTCTATAGCATGAGGGAATAGTTAATCCATCAACATAAAGGAAATAGTTTGGTATTGAACAAAAAAACTGAAAGATATGTGTCATGATTTTATAGAGAGACGGAATAATTAATGCATCAACATAAATGAAATTGTTTTGCATTGCACTAAAAAGCATATCAGAAGGTTTACGAAATTAACCTCTTTCAGTTCTGTGCCAGCGAGAGGTTCCCCTTCCAAATCACATGGTTGATAGCTCATTGACTCATTCCATTTTCCAGTCATCAATATTTTCGGTTCCTCTTGAGCATTATAGACATATCCATCTACCTCATATCTATTTGCTCTGCAATCCAAAGGATATGTTAGACATCAGAAGCAGCTGGGAGGAGCATTGCCCATGTGTGTGATGAAAATAAAGACCTCAGTATTGCAATTTGCAAAATTAGAGGTTAAAAATAAATGGCAGGAACCAAAAGCCTCAACAGCCAAATTGAAACTGTTTGTTCTCTTAGAAGAAACTACCACCCAGTATCTCTAATGCTAAGTTCTGCAAATACCATTCAAAATCAGTACAAAAGAGAGAGCAGAGAAAAGATCGATTAAGGACTTTTTAACCAACCATGCTCAACATGAAAAGCAAGTGGTGACTATTTCAAACAATCGTAGAGATTTCAATAAATAAAAGTGCAGCTAAGGTTGAGAAAATGAAAGATGAAATGACAACCAACATACCCAAACCAACCGCAAGGTTGAAAATAGAGAACAACTTTATCTCCAGTAGTTAAATTTGTCATGACCATTTCTCCTGGTGAATCCACCCAAGTTCGTCCAAAAATTAAATTGTTAACCTTAGTTGGAGGTGGAACCAAATCCAGGACAACACCATCTCTTTTAAGAGTCACACGTGTCCTGTGTCAAGAATACACAACTAGACTGTAATTCTTATTTTAAGAGAGAAATAAGCAAGATCACAATATTGACAAAAGTTGAATCAATTAAGACTGCACATTTGCATTGGAATGGCTTAAAGCGACTAATCAGCTCAGAAAACATGGCATGAGAAAAGTTATAGTCAAGATCAACCACAAAACTTTCATGAAAAATACCTTCCAATGGGATAGATGTCAAGCGAGTTCCCTAAGAATTTAGTTTTCAACTTAGAAGTCATGTCATATGTGAAATGCTCATTTTCAGCATGTCCAGCACTCATAGGAGGATGATGGCTCACCTGCAAAATGCAACAAACCCTATAAAATCTTTGGAAGTGCAGTCCTTTATAGATACAATTTTCTGTGAGTCCTCAAGAGAAGTTCAATCTTCTGCTCCCATATTACTTGATATTTTAGTTCAGGTAAAAGAATTCTTGATATGTATCAGGATTCTGGACAGGGGATCAAATTAGTAGGGTAAAGCAGATCAGAAAACAAAATTCCAATACGCAATTAATTCACCTGTTCCACAACTAATGTAATCCCACCATGGTTAAACATTTCATAAGTCTCTCCAAGAATTGGATTGAAAGGCTTCCAAGTACGTTGGTATGCATAGTAAACAGATATTGCCCATGATGCTATATCAAAAAATAAAAGAACTCCCTTAGTGCATCTTATCACTTCCCTCAAAATTTTATATAATCAAAAAGATCTCGTGTATAGTAAATTCAAGAAATACTTACATGCATACACCAACCGCAAGTATGGGTCCTCACAGTCATCTGCTTGATCTAAAAGGTGAGAATATTCCATTAACTGCCATGAGAATTGCATAATTAACATTATTAGAGGTATGGTGTAAACAGCCTAACATTAAACTAGCAGCAACAGTACCCAAAGAACATATCACAAACCTCCGCCACTTTTTGAACCATTGTCATTGGCTCAAATATGAGAACAGG
This sequence comes from Fraxinus quadrangulata, assembly GCA_903798255.1. NCBI lineage: Eukaryota > Viridiplantae > Streptophyta > Magnoliopsida > Lamiales > Oleaceae > Fraxinus > Fraxinus quadrangulata. The sequence goes on along the minus strand of CAIGRB010032936.1, from coordinate 58,283 downwards.
AAGTGTCACCATGGATGTAACATCAGAACCAATATATTTTTGCATCATCTTCCAGTAGCTGTCTCGATCCTTGGAGAAACAAATAGATCTCTCGGTTTACATATTTATCAGCAACAATCAACTTAATTTAAAGCATAAAAGGGAGATCAACCATGCATAGAACAAGTGAACTCAAACAATATGAAGCTAATATAATGTTTGTGTAATACACTTGTGCCAGAAGGAAAGGCATGGCATGGTAAGAGTACAGTGAGGACAAGAAAGAATGTTTTCAACATGACAGTCCTCTTTTCCTTTCTGTTCCCTCCTCACCTAAGAAGTGCTTTCTGTGCTATATGAATTTATATTATTTCATTGCAACATAAATGTTCTAGTTCTGGATATCTATGTATTTTTCCAGCTTTATCCATATATTTCACAGGGACACTCCATTTTATAGACTGAATACTTTTAGGGATATTATTGTCCAGCAAATGTGTCATTCCCGAACTTGTCAACAAAAAATCAATCTGCATTTTCTAGCACCCTTGAATCTTCAATTACCGGTCGAGGACCAAGAAAACACACTCCAATTGATGCTATTATCACTTTTGTATTTCATGTATACTAAACAAGACAAACTAAAACTTCAACCAGATTTTTCAGAGAGGAATTTTTTATCAACACTCAGAAAACTTAACCACCACAAAATGTGAATATCATTAAAATAATATATTAATCTTTTCCAATTTATCTAGGAAACCTAAGTTCTGAGCTGCCTTACCTTTTCAATATGTTCTATAACTGAATTTCAATCATAAACACTTCCCTTTCTATATCTCAATAAAAGTATGGCATTATTTTGAAGAAAAAATATTGTCAAAAAAAGTACGATAGCAATATAACATACCTCCCGCTTCCATCTTCCTCTCTGAGCTTCCTCTTCAGCATCTTCTTTACCTCCTTCCGGATTTATAACTTCCACACCTTCATAACCGAGCAATCTAGACGTAGGGAAGCAAAGTATATATATTTGTTAAAAAAATTGACACGTGACATCACTATATACAATAGGACATAACCTCACTGATTATCTATATTGAAGTGAACCCAATAGAGAGCTGCGTCTTACAAGTCATTTATAAGATAGAATAGAAATTTAACCAAGACCAAGCACTTAATTGGCTAAAAATAATGTTCCATCAACACATAGTAAGAGCTAAGTATCGAGGAGAACATAATTAGATGGCACAATAAGTAAGTGATCATTGATCATCAAAAAAGAGATGGAAAGTGGCATAAAATAAGGCCTGCCTTAAAAGGAATATTCTGCAAAGGCAAATACGAAGTCATATACTTTAGATACCGTACAAAATAGGAAATTACTATTAGAAATCCAAACCAAATGTTTTGTGTTCAACCACTCATTAAAGATAAAATTAGTTACTCTGTAAAATGCTGAGAAACCAAGTCATATTTTGGAAGCCTGATATTACTATAAACAAACTTGTATATATGATATTTGAGAAATTATCTGTTGATAAGTTTTAGGACAACATCAACCAATTTTTTCGTCCCTCTTAGCAAAACCATTTAAAAGGGTGCTCAGGTCTAAAGAAAAATGAATTGGAAGAACAAACACCTACTGCGTGCATGACATAAATTTAAGAAATAGTAACATTTTGCATAGTCTCGTGTTGTTAGATTTCAGAATTTTCACTCTACTTTGTGCAACACTTTCTCCTGTTGGACTTGAGACTTAATGCACATTAATTCAAATATTGTGATATTAATAGATCGATCTTTTGTAATGTTCAACACTTCAAGTGTTTGTCAAGGTGGGAGAAGTGAAAACTTCCAACTCCGACATAAGAAAGAAAAGTTTTTTATAGGGTATGGTTGAACGGGAGTAAATGTAATTCGCTCTAAATACATATAAAAAGGATAAAAATCCATTCTCTCGTAAGAGTCTATCTAAAACGGCATAAAACTGTTCCAATGAACAGTCTAGCTAAGAGTTCCACCAATGGTTCCTCCTCATACCTATACTCTATGAACTCCACATAAATTCGCTCAATCCTGCAATCGGACATAACACATCTAGGATTGCAGATGGACCAAGCCATTCAAGAATAGCTCACATGGACTGTATAGACCTTCTTTTTGTTAATATTTTTTTCTCAAAATAGTAAAAGAAAAATACTGAGACTAAGCAATATTTTATATTCAGTCTTATTTTAGAAGTTATTACCTCTTGGTAATATGATGATTTTAATTGCTAATGACTCATAGATAATTGTAACCATGAGCCCCAATTTGCTTATTTAAGAGCATGAGGTTCGAGTTTATATTTACTCACTACAAAGACCAAGGTATTAAAGCTCATGCACAAATTGTGACCAGACATGAGCACACACTTTATCTCATCACTAATCCAAGCAGAGCTTGAATATCCTTCCTGAACAACGGCGGAGGGAGGTGATCACTGGCCGTCTGGCCCCCACTGAAATTTTAGGATTTTTTTTATATGACTTTTTGTATTTTTTTTTATTTTTATTTTTTACTTTTTATTTTTAATATCATATTGTGTTTGAAAAACAATGTAGTTTAATTAGGATCTCAGAATCCGAGTCCTTGTCATACCACTTTTCCTGAATAAAGCAGATCCCAAGAAAGCATAAACTTATCTCAGCTCGATTCATTTGCAGGACAACGTATAAAAGTAAAAAATCTAACTGAGTTCTGGCAGTGTGGAGGCGGTCCTACAATGTCATTTACGATGCTGTTTCCAACAGTTCTTTACCTTAAAGCAGAAAACATCGCGTTCTAGATTATTGTTAGACTTGCATTAAGCAGTGTCAGAATAACCAATAATTATGCACAAAATACACACAGCAATATATCACACACTAAATCACACGTCATTGTGTGAGAAAATCATCTTTTTCCTAAGGTAAATTCACAAAGACGATTTCGATATAATAAATGTTGCAGCACACATCAATTGCAAAACAATCTGAAATTAATGCAGCTAAATCTCAATCCAACATATAATACTACATCTGAATCAAACTTTTAATGTTACCAAAATCCATTTAATTAAGCCACTGTTAGGCAATAACACATTTTTCCCCAGATACATTTTCAACCATACATTTTATGGACCCACAACTTTTATAACTTTTCAACTACACATTTCATCAACTTTTTTCAAAATCTACTAAAAAAATCTGATTTTCAGCCAAACAAAAGGGGGGCTAAATAAATCGTATTATTGCAGAAAACACACAAATGATTTTTACTTGCACTTTCCAAATCAATTTGAAAACTAATAACTATAGTTATAACTTATACCCGCTAACAGATCTATGCATGGCGTTGCTGAACATTGATGTCATGGTTGAGAAGAAACCTCCCTTGCTTTGGTTCTTCTCAGGACTCCCCATCTTCTCTGCTATAATTGAAATGCCTTAAATCTAATTTTAAAAAAAATAACAACGAATTATCAACGCAAGAATAGGAAACAGAAGCATGAAAATATTGTAGTTAACCCTAGAATTTGATCGTTGAATCGATGGATTGAGCTATTTCTTGTGAGGGAGAGAATGATTTGTGAAATGATGATTAATAGTAATTAGTGATGTATAATTATTGAACACTACAGCGAGGATATGAGATGGAATTTGTTGGCGGTTCTTCCTTTTGAATTTTGAGATTTGTATGTTTTTTAAAAATGACTTTTTTCTTAAAGAAAGAATTCGTTTAAAAATGACAAACAAATGAAAAATAAAGTTACCGCTGTTTGTCTCACAGCTATTTGCTCCTCAACTTTGTATCCAATTTTTAGTGAATTTGAGATTGTTCTAGTTTGTGCAAGGAGTCGCAAATATTGACTGAATTAATTAAAATTATCGATGCGTCTCTTTAATATTTAATTCATTATTCTTTAGAAAGGGAAATTTCTAGTAATTGGAAAAGTTGAGTTAATAATTACTGCATTTCTGGGACCCACCTATCTTTCCAACGGGCAAAAATTGAAATAAAATCTTCACAAAATCCCGTCCCTATACAAATATCAGGATTTGAAAAAATTGTTATTTTCATCAACGTCAAATTCATATATCGTCCTTATTAAATTCATTAATTTAAACATAAATCCACGCAAATCTTATATATTCATCACACCTAAATACATCCCTAATATAATTTTAACATTTTAAAAAATTACCATATTAATCAATCACTATCAACATCTAATTACTTTTCCTTTTCTTTACCGTTATGTCGATACTTTAATATTTAGTTGCAGAGGTTAGCGAATTTATTTTCCGGATTCTCTCAATAGTACACGGTTCGCACAACAAAACATATTCCTCCTCAAATCACATGTTAATTAATTAAATTATTATTTTTTGCTAATAATTGGGCTATTTGTGTTTTGGTTGGTAAAATTAAATTTGTTAATGTAAGAATATTTGAACTAGTATTGAAATTTCTCGTATACTTTCACCTGACAAACCAATACTTAAAACAAAGCATAAAAAATAAGATTCCATATCATGAAAGAATTATAACTAAAATAATGTGTTGATTTTTTATTTTTATTTTTAGTTTCAGTTGGAGAGGGTATTTTATGATTAGTAGGGTTTGATGATTTTAGTTGAAGATGGTATTTTATCATTATTAGAATTCTATTTAAATACAAACTCTAAAAGAATTTATTTAAATAAAAATAAATGGATGAATTTAAAACGTTACATTTTTATTTAATTATATGCCATTAAACATATTTTGTACATTGATTCTCCTCCTCAAAGCACGCAGAGGTCATTAATCGGATTTATATAAAATTAATCTCTGTAATCAATCAAATAAATACCTTAAATATCATTTTATGAGGCAATTTCGAGGTCCATCAAATTTGAAAACAAACGACACGTCATCGAGTCAAAACATGTTTCTATTCAGCATCAAAATTCATGATTTATGTTGAAAGAGAAAATGAAATTCTAAAAAAGTCTCTTAAAGTTGAGGATTTAGAAATCCAATTTCAAAGCACGAGTGTCGTAACTAAATAGTTTGGAGCACATCCCGCGATTTACTTGGTCTGTGTGATGAGGGGTCAGATCGTAGATTTCGAGATTAGTCGTCGAAGGTGAACCTGGGTAAAAAAAAAATGGAAACTAAATGCGCAATTCTGTCCTATTTTTTTGAGTTCATTCTCTAAATTGTCCACAAGTGTGTAATGCACGATTTTTTATGAATTTGTTAATCTTCACAAAATTTTCCAATTTTTTAATGTAAAATTGAACTTATAATGAGAGGCTGCTCAAATAATTCGAGAGTTTTAGGCAAAATCTTTAAGGAGACATTTTAAAGAAAGTTATAAAAAACGAATCTAAATGAAAAAAATATGATCACTGCTCAAATTTTTTGATTGGTTAAAAGTAAAAATAATATTAAAATAAGAAAACACACATTAATTCATATATCGTATTTGATATTCATTTTCATTTATGCATTTAGTTGTAATTTTAATACTCACATTCAAACATACACTTTCATTATTTACATACATATATAATAATTAATATTTATTTTTAAGGGTTTGCATTTCTCTTATATTTATATTAAAAAGATAAATAGAAGGTCAAATATTACTTTTACATTACTTATAAAGTATTTCAAAATAATTCACGTTGTACGTTCAACTCTGACTAGTATCATTAAACTTAATATCTTGAAATATATTTTAAAAAATTATTATTAATGATATGTACTTCTTTATTAATATAAAATTAATGACGTAAGCACAAAAACAAAAGCCACTGCACGTGATCTCAAAAGCCACCGCACGTGCAAGCTAAAAATGGCATATTCCACGCCCACGACCATCACATGCAATAGCCAAAAACAGAAAATCAAGAAATTAAACAAAATAAGAATTACAAAATTACAACCAAAAAGAAAAAAAAAAAAAGGGAACCTTTTGCTGTCCAATAGCATTAGATCTGACTATTTTACAGCGAAGCTTTGGCCTTTTCCCAAAATTTTTATGATTATTTACACTATTCAATGACGTATTGGTCCACTCGATCACTTTCTTTTCCAATTTGAAACACAATCGCTTCTTGTAATTTCCGACCTTTAAATCCGTTGAAAAATAAGAAAAGAAGTTTAATTTACTGTTTTTTAAATTTAAATCGACTTGATTTTTGAAGAAATCAGCGATTTTTAATTGATTGAACATGAGAGAAAGGAAATCGGTGAAATTTAATCTTCAACAGCAGCAGCAGGATGATCAGAACGGCCATTTATCTCCGTTTAAGTTGACGAAATTATTCGATCCAGATGCTTCTTGGGACAAGGTTTTAGCTTATTTTATTATTTGTGTGATTTTGAATCGTTTTTTAGTACTTTTCATTAAGAAACATAATTCGTGGAAATTTCTGTTATTCGACATGATTATCATAATTAAACAAAGAATTTAAAGACGATTGTGTTTTTAGGTAACCGTATTAATGTGTGCAATAAAGTGGATTATATTAAAATTTATGAATTTTAGCAGGAGTTGACTATTGTATTAAGCGATTAAAGTTTTTGAATTATTATTATTGCAAATGAAATTAACATTTTATATGTGTTGTGAAGGTTAATAAAATTAAATAATCGTAGTGAGAATCTGCTATCAAGTTAAGATGTTCAAGATTGTTAAAAGTTATTTCCATAATCATTAAATACATCACTGATGCTTGTTAATGAACAAAAAAGGAGTTATAAAAGAGATAAGATTAATGTGGTCATCGGGAGTTTAGAATATTGTTGAGGATGATATTGTGTACTGTAAGGTCATTATTTCTCTGTATTATCCCAAGTAAACTAAGCTGAAGTTTGTTGAATTTTGAGCATTTGGATAGAGCCCAAAAAGAACCAGTGAAAACGATTTAACTCATCCTAACCGGACACAAGTTTGTGTAATTGTTGTAGTTTTCATCCTCAATTTTATTGGGCGTGCTAGTGTAGATTTCCATATTTTGATCTTAAACACTTTGAGATGTGGACAAGGAAAGCCAAGACTTCTCTTAGGATTTCAGCCTAGTTCGTGGTTTTGTTAAATCCTTCATAAATATCTAACAAATTTTAAATTTGTTATAAATAAAGAATTTTGCTTCTGTTTTTCTCTTCTAAGCATCTAAATCATGCTTACAGCTCTCCATATGTTTCTTCTCGCATTGCTTTAATGATTATGTACTTAAGTTGAGGTTGAAAGGAGTGCGATGCCAAAAGTAATGCGACTAGAGGTTTTCTTGAGAAAATCAACAATTCCGTGCAACACATACTGCAAAACACTTGCATTATTAACTCCCACTATTTACGAGGAAATACAATATAGGAGTTCTCTATCTCTGGTTTTGTTGGAGCACATGATTATTGAAGGAGATTAGAGTTAAGACGTCAGCAAGATTATACAAGTTGCTTCCATTAAACTTTATGCAAGATAGCTTAGTCAATTGCAGTTGTGTGCTGTTTTAACAGTGATATTGGTGTGTTTCGAACTACTATTGACATAATGACATGATCTCTTTTTCAAAATAAAACTTTATACTTCAGTTTCTTTAAAGACTAATTTTGATTTGGGAGAAGTTCCAATCAGGATAGTTTGCTGCCACATAACTACTTATCATGAAATAGAAAATGGACACCCACAGTCTAAATATGTACTAGATAGTTAATTTTGTGCTTCTAGAGTTTTACCTTTTTCGTCAGAGTTTTACTTGGTTTTTCATAATATTTTTTTTTTTTTGGTGGGTTGGATGTATGTATGCTTCAGGTGTTTGCCATAAAATTTGTGTATACTGATTGTATGCATTCCTTGTCACAGGATCAACTGGGAGATGTATTGCATTGGATTAGACAAGCATTGGCCCTTCTATGTGGACTGCTATGGGGTGCCATTCCCTTAGTTGGGGGCATTTGGTTTCTCCTGTGAGTTACTGCTTGTAGTTTTTTGTTTATATACCCATATTTTGTCATAAAGTCGTACATTTTGAAGAGAAGTGACGAACATTTGATTTTACTAAAGTTTTATGTCAATTTTGCTGGACATTGCGTTCAAATTCCTATATAATGATACTCTTTTCCTTTCATTTTCTGCTTTTATTCGCTAAAATAATTGGTCTCCTCCTATTTGTTAGAGTAATGCTATTTAACCCACTAGTATTTAGGTGGGTCTAGGTGACAGCAGTTCTGTCATTAAATTATAAATTTAATTAAATACAATGATTTATGACTTATTTATTAGGACTTATGACATGCTGACACCTAAAGTGGTGTTGAGATAGCATTATTCTATTTGTTATCACTTTGATTAATGCATTTGCTGAAACTGTTCCACATATGCATTTGTTTGGATAAACTCTTTTTTTAGTGTTCCTGGATATGCTTAGTTGAAGTAAATAAACGAGGACATCTTGCTCATGCAGTTTTAAGTTTTCTGTTTTGATTTTTATTTGGGTTAGAAAATAATGACTCAAATATTACAAGCGGATTTGATATGAAGGAACAGACTTTCATTTAGATAAAATAAAAACTTGTGTTGCATTCTCAACAAGGCAATAGGCTCCCTTTATTATCAGTTTTTAATTGGAATGCACCTATGACTTGTTTGGTACGGTGGAATTGTACAACATTATAACTAATGAAGAAAAAGAAGCTAAAATCTTGTTAATTGTATCGTCCTCTTCCTCCCAAACCTAACATGCCTAATATTGCCCTTGTTTGAGCCCCATTCTTTTGGGTTAAGATTTTGGAATAGTGACTTTTTGGAGAATGTGTGATTAAAAAATATAGAAAAGTTTTGGGTTTATGTGTAAAATTATTTTATTGAGAGATTGTATGGTTGAACATGAGTTCCGGGAAAAATGAGTTTTGGGGAAATAGGGCTCAAACAAAGGTGAGCATACCATTCACATTTTTTTGCTTTGGTACAAGAAAGATCCATCAATTCTCTTGATTTGCTGGTTTTGATATTCCAGGTTTGTGCTTTTATCCTCTGGGATTATATACGGTTATTATGCCCTTATACTTAAAGTCGACGAAGAAGATTTTGGTGGACATGGAGCTCTACTTCAGGAGGGGCTCTTTGCTTCAGTATCACTCTTTCTGGTATTTAAGCAGTTTCCCAGAACTTTATTTCATGTTAAACACAAGATCGATCTGCTTAATGTGTTCATGAATTAACTTAACATTTTGTTTCCGTTGATCAGCTTGCGTGGATCCTAGTATATAGTTTGGCACATTTCTGATCGGCAACATTCACGACTTGGATCTTCTAGCCTTTAGCCTCCCTTTTGGGAAATGAAAATTGATTTGTCTAGATTTAGACGTTATGAGGCTAAATACATGCCCTGTAAACGTTGTGGAAGTTCAAAATCGAATTTTGTTATATTTGTTGCACTTTTTTCTAGTGGGCAAAACTAGTCTGCAGTCCATATTTTTTATCCTTGGACCTTTCATTTCTTCTTTGTTGGAAGTGAAATATTGAAAAGTTAAAATTTTCCTATCCTATGCATTATTGTGATGAAGCAGCCTGTGTGATGCCAATGGTGCATAGTTTAACAAATGGCTGTGATCAACAATCATTGGCAGTTGCACTTGAATTATAAAACAATTGATACAGAAGATGCATTGAACTCCATTCCATTGCAAACATATTGGTCTCCATATTTTCTGACCAAAGAAGAGCATTTTTCACACTAGAATTGCAAAATATTGTTCTATGTTAAAAATATAAGAGATGCATCAATCGCACCAACTTGCACTAGAATTGCTACAGCTTGCCAAACCAAAAGCTGGAGAAAAAAAAAATTCTCCTATACAGAAGTCTCTAGAACAAAATTAAGCAGCGCAAGATCCATCTTATGCCCATCTTTGACGTCGACCCCTCTGTTTAATTAAGTAGATGCGGCCATGTACCCATCGATTACCTGGTCTCGAGATGGATTTCTGTAATGACATCAAAGAGACAAATCAATATTAATGCCACAAGCAGCAGCAGCAATCCTCGCGTATCAGTTACTAAGGGCCCATTTGGCCGGTTTTTGAAAAGCCAAAAAGGAGCTTTTGAGACTCCTAAAACTACATTTGGATTCGTTTGACTAATTTTAAGGATGCGTTACTTTCTAATTAAAAGAGTTTTTAGAGGAAGTTGATCCAATGTGACTTTCTCAAAAAGCATTTCCAGAAACGGAAACTTTTTTAAAAATTAGTTTCCAAATAAAAATAAAGTTAGCATCCTCCAAAATTTTTTTTACAAAAAGCAAAAGAAGAAGTCATGCCGAACGAGCCCTAAATGTCCAAACAAGAGTTTCACCCAAAAATTCACATATGTCCAAACAAGAGGTTCACTAGTGCTCGGCACTAAAACAACTATGTAAATACAGAAACTCCAGCTTATACATTCCTTCGAGTTTCACCCAAAAATTCACATAATATTGCCTCAACTACCCTCAAAAGACTGCCTAAAAAAACAACTGAAATAATATGTTACAAATAAACCCTAATGAAAATTCAAGAAAAAGTATGAGCTGCCTAAGCCTCCAAAAACTCTTATTAAGAGTCACATTTAGAAGAGCACAATGGTTTAATACTTTTTAACGAGTACGCTGATAAATCGAAAAACCTACATCCTCTCTCCCTGTCCGAAAGGGAAAAAAGCTAACAAATTGCCTAAACCTCATCCCCTTGCACAGCCATCCTCACATACTCAGTAGCTGTTGGGGAACAACCCCATGGAATTGCCCTACTGGAGCCCGAAACATAGAACTTCAATTTTATTTTTATTTTTTTGAAAAAAAAAAAACTTCACAGAAATGTCAATTTTCCAGGAAGTGTTAAAGGGTGCAGAATTCTTCAGCATGTGAAAAATATAATGAACTTCCATTTTCACTATATATGTGAGGAGTCTGCTCCATGAATAGTTTTGTTAACCCGCTTTACACTGATTCAAGGAACTAGAAACAAACCAGATTGGCTTAAACAAATTTCCTAAAATATTTCTAGTTCGATCTCTAACTTATTGGCCCTTTCAGGTACTAATAGAATCTTAGTGACACATACACACACAAGAAATATGTATTATTACTGAAATGAAAAACTTGTTCTTCTTTAGCATCCAAAATCAGAGTCAAGCTCCAAGTACCTCAATTTTGGTGCGAAATTCTAAGGAGCTCTCACATACATGACACTCCGCTCTATGAGGGGAACTATTGGACTGATCTGACCTAACAAAGGCAAACACCTGAAAAAAAAAATTTAGTAGCAGCTCGAGATACAAGGATCCATGCACTGAATAATACTGTTTGTCAGACATTAGAGATAATCAATACCAACAATTCAAATAAGGTTTTTGAAATATGGCGGCTAATTTCCATTACTAACCTCTTCGCCGCAATTAGGGCATGCTCCTTTCAATGCCACCAGTTTACTGTTCCAAAGCCTTTGAAGTGCTCCAACTACATGAAATCTCCTAGTTAGAGGCATAATGAAGCATAACATGCTATAGATTTAATTCAACTCAATTGTGATGGTGCATATGATAATCAACAACCTTAAAGAAAACATAACGTTTATCATACAATGAGTTCATTACAAGCTCAGCTTGACTTTCAAAGAATATACACGAAATCCAGTTTGTTGTAATGCTATTGATGTTTCCTTATCATTTAACCCATCAAGCCATTGTAAACAACAATATCGTCACTAGTACATATCTTTCGAAAATTGCCAGAAAATAGGAAAAACCTGCTCCAGTAGTCCATATAGGATCTTAGTCTATAATAACATTTACAAAGGATACTTAGATTCTTCTCAAGCCCACCAGGACATTTTTGCAGCCACGGACTCTATTGATCAATACACCAATGCACATATCAAAATAGCAGATAATATTTTAAACAACCCCTAGATCCCTACACCCACTCCCACCCAAATGGAAAAAAAAGACAAAAGGTCCTGGCACCCATGGTATGAATATAAAAACAATGAACATCAATTTTTCCTCTAATTGAAAAGCATGTTTGGGTGAGCTTCTTTGCACTCATAAGCTTGCTTATAGCAGGAGAGAAAATTATGTGTTCGTAAGTAAAACAAGCAAGATTATAAGACCACCCAAACATGCTCAACTGAAAGCAACAATTTTTTGAAATATTTTGCATTCCATTTCTCAGTGTAGTCATTCAAATAAATGGAAAAAGTAAAAAGGCACTAAATTATTCCTTCTTATTTCCTTCTTTCCAAATTTAAGTAATATAGTTAAACAGATCTTCGTGCCAGTCGACGAGTGAGCATAAAGAATGCATGAATCAAAATATCATTCAGGGATGTAAATTCATGGTGAAGAAAGCAATTTTGGGAGTGATTACAAGGAGCATTTAAGCACTCCCAAACATGTTCAAAGACACTTCACTGTATTATAAAGCTTATTCCTCGATGAAGGGATTCTAGGTGGTAATGAAAGACATTCAACATCACTTTCATCTTTTGAAGTAAAAGTTACAGATAATGCATGGCTTGCTAAAAGCAAGTGTAAGAGCATTGTTGAAGATTTTAAATATATTACCAGAAGCTGATGCAATTGGGTAGCCAATCATGAATCCAAATAATATTAAGAGAGTGCCGTTAAGCGTGGTAAGAAACTCTAGCACAGAAGCTTGATTATCATAAACAACTCCAGAATCAATTGCATCTTGATAAGCTCGACAAATGGTGTAGAGTATAGGCACCAGACATGCTGAAGAGCCAAAACCAAGAATCAAGAACCATATGCTCGCTAACGCAAAAACCTGTGAAGGATCTTCCTGCCCTACATCCACATATTCAGAATTCAAGTGCAGCAGGAAAATAAAAACACTAATATGTATTAATATTATTCTAGGTAAAGTACTTTATTCTATGCAAAATCATTTCTAGCAGATATAGAAGTCAGGTTACCCTCGAGAGGCCTAAACTGTACTACTAGGAAGCACGGATACGGATATGATACGACGCGGATACGCCGATACGATTTTTTTGAAAAAATTAGAATACAACGATACATTTTATAAAATTCAATATAACTTCATTAATATAAAAAAAAATATTAATACAAAAGCATGATTTAAAAAAAATACTAAAGCACTTATTAACACAGTTTTACATGTATTAAATCATTATCTATTTTCAATAATAGAATTAATGTAACACAACTTTACATGTATTATTTAATACTAATCATTATCTATTTTCAATAATAAAAATATATTTGTCAACTATAATACGATTTAACATGTACTGAAAGATTAGTCATATTTTGCATTTCCAATAAAAAGTCTAGTTGTTAATTTTAAAACTCTAATTGTGTATTTTCACTAAATATTATTGATTTTCAATTAGTTATTAAAATAATTTTAAAAAAATATATTGGAATGTATCGAAAATCTTACAAAAATATAAAACAATTATAAAAATTGTATCGCATACTTATCGAAAATTAAAAAATATATAAAATAATTAAAAAACAAGTATCTGATACGTATTGGAGAGTATAGGAGCTAGGATACGTATCAGATGAGTACGTAACAAGTTTACAACTATCGGTACAATCTGTCAAACAATTAGATGGCTGTTACGAAGAATTCCAAGATATCAAGTAATCCTTACGGTTGTACTCATTTCACTATCAGTAGTATTAGCCAGAGTTACAAATGTAACTATGGTCAGTAGTATATGCTTATGCTGAGTCTTTTTATCTAATCCTTACTAGTACATATTTCCTTAAAAACAACATTCAATAGTAAGTTTATTAGGAATTCCGAGTGGAATGTAGTTGATTTCTTCGATTTTGTTGATTATTGAAGATTATTCACCTGTAGAAAATTAACCGTGCATTTCGTGTGAAGTTTTCTTTTAGATTGTTCTTTACATGCCGTGTGTTTTGAAATTAATATTTTATAAATGTTATGAATGCTCAATTTTGAGAATTGAATAGGAATATGTAACCATACTTCTCATTGAAACCTCGTTTAGTTTATACTGTACAAGTCAACTTTGTGATACAATTAGGTCTTTTGCTCAATTAGTAAGTCTAGTTAATGGATCGAATTATACTTCAAATTGACTAAGAACTTATCAACCATTCAAACTCAGTAATTTTATGCATTGCTTGCCATCAAAATTTCCATTTTACTTCATAATGAAGTCTTTAAAATAGTGTGAGGCAAGATTGACAAAGAACTTATCAACCATTCAAAATTTCCATTATACTTGAAAATTGAAATTGACTAAGAACTTATCAACCATTCAAACTCAGTAATTTTTATGCATTGCCTGCCATGAAAATTTCCATTTTACTTCATAATGAAGTCTTTAAAATAGTGTGAGGCAAGATTAACACATTAACCCCAAATAAAGACATAATATTAGCCAATTCACATTAAAATCAAAATTACCTCAGCATCAGCATAAGTGGATTGCCGCCTGAGACTGCATCGTGGGTACTTCACCACATACTTTGAACCATACCACCGCAATTTTAACTGTTCCAGTAATACTGTTCATGAGCAAAATGAATCGATAACATTAAAATGAATAATTCTACAATAATACGAAGAACAAATAAATATACCTCGACTCTATCAAACATATCATCCACTATCAAAGGCTTCCCACTGTAATATGCATCCCGCGCCTAAAGTAATTAATAACAATTAATCAACCAAAATAAATCTATAATTTGAAAGTATTAGGAAAAACGATGTGAGCTCAGTTACAATTTTTGCTTACCTGACGATAGAGCGCTTCGAGAGTTTCTTGGCTGGCGGACTCAATGGGTCCGACAAATATGCAGGAGGGTCCTTCGGGAGGCTGGCGGTTAACGTAAGTGGCAGCTGAGCTGGAAATGCAGTGGCTCCGAGACGAGACCCGGACCGAAAATGGGGTTCCGCTATGGGAGGCGGTTCTAGAAAGTTCAAACACGGCGGAGCCGATCACGTGAGGAGTCGCCGGAGAGCGCGCGGCGGCCATCAACTGCTTTCTAAAACTAGTAACAGTAACACACCTAAACGGTTTTGCGTACACACGAAATTATAAAATCTTATTTGTGACCACAATATGAAGAGCGACATGGCGAAAATGCCCTTTTGAGGTTGAGGCTGTGATTTCATT
Source organism: Fraxinus quadrangulata (assembly GCA_903798255.1). NCBI lineage: Eukaryota > Viridiplantae > Streptophyta > Magnoliopsida > Lamiales > Oleaceae > Fraxinus > Fraxinus quadrangulata. Next base: position 43,103 of record CAIGRB010032936.1, on the reverse strand, counting down.
TTTGCACATAAATATCTACCTGGCTTGCGAGAAATCTGTGATTGGTGGTGGATATTTGAAAGGGTAAGCCATGGAAATTTGACCTTAAAATTTGTGATTCGTCGTAGGTTAGTGGTTAAGCACCAATGCTACTGTGTACGATCTTTTTTTTTTTTTTTTACAGAAATAAAATAAATGAACACTTGATTATCGTTGAAAGATGTCAAAAATACAAGAAATAAACAGTCATACAGATGCTACCAACACAGCACCTATATAGTTTCTATACGTTTTCTCTGTACTTGCAAAATAATTGATGGTTAAGAGAGTGGGCACAAGTCTGGACCGATCTGCATGCATTAAATTAGTTGTACGTTGACTTTGTACAACTAATTTGACATGTGATGATATATAAACAGTTTGTCCATTGATTTGAATAAATGGCAAAATTGTCTCCCATCTCATTATCTACGAACGAAGATGTACATGTAGCAGGGTTGGACCTACATATATTTGATTTCAATTCAAATTACGTTCGAGCTTTGGATAGGTCCATCCACATATTTTAATTATATTTTGATATTTCGCAAAGAGTAATGTTATTTAGCACCTATGATATGAAATATTGTTCAATGCCACTGATGATAGACGGCATTATTATTTCGTAAATGAAATAATTCGAGTTCACGTAATTATTGAGAATGAACTCTAATTGGACCTCATTTCGAGTTCGTTCTATCAATATTTTTTTTTTTTTAGAAAAATGAAAGCCAACTATGCTAGAAAAAAATGGTCATCGGACATATAATTCAACACTTAATACAGTGGAAATATGTCATACAAATAGCATCAAATTCTAATTGTGGCTCTGACGCCTTGAGAAGGGTCCGTGGTGATATGATCCAATTATTAAAATGAAATTTGCTTGATTCGGTACTTATCACTTGGGTTAAGTCTGACCATTAGACTTGAGTGAATAAATTGTATAATTTATTATTATTATTATTATTTTGTAAAAAGTGATAAATTCAGTTTCAAAGTCGGGTGCCAATTCAGGTTCAAAAACCAAAATTGTTGGACGCCTGACCGATTTTCGATTCCGGTTAAAATCTCTACCCCTAATTCAAATCCATTATCTGTTCGAAAATATGATCCGTCGAATCACTTTTTATTCACACATTTTATGAGCCTTATAAGTACTATTTACCACTTATATTTATTCTTTTATAATTTAAACCGATAGTAAACAATTTTCAAACATTTAATTTGACACAATTTTGTGAGTCCTGCTCATGAAGAAGAAGACGATAACAATCATTCTAATAAAAATTGATGCGTTTACACAATATTCTATCATTAAAAAGATGACGACTTCATACTTCTATCGACACATCCAAAAGTTAAGTCACTTTATTTTAGAAGAATAGTAATTGTAGTGAAAGTGGTTGTCAAATTAAAGAGTTGAGAGCAATTTATTTAAAAAATCCTCCTTGCCAACATGATCTAGAACTAGAAGCTTAGAAATCCTACCTCAAATAATTAAGTGAAGATTCTTTATCCACCCCCACCCCCCCCCGACAACATGACCTTGTTGAACGAGCGAGCCCGAATTGCAAATAAAAAAAAAAATTCTACACAAATACTTGAAAAAACAAAAGATTTCGTCAAATAAAAGAAAAATCGCTGCTGAGCTTAAGAGACACTAGTCTGATGCTACGTTACCTTTCAAGCACTTGCTCTTTAAGTTACTGGTGAATTGCACAGAAATTTCCTCTTCAAGAAGCCATAACCACACCAGAAAAGTCATATTGTTCGAAAATTTTCATTTCTTTACGGTGTAGTCAAACTATCTATATAACTTCAGTAACAATTATGATTAAGATTTTTTCGAAACAACAAATGTAGATCAATACTATTTGTGGAGAGTGGATGCTGTACTGAAATAAGAACCCTCTCGGGTGGAGAGGGGATGCGGCAGGTGCTCTTTGGTCGTTTGGGGAAGAATGAAGCGATATGGGAGACGCGATTAGGGGAGATGAGATATGTGGGTTGAGAGGCGATTATTTTAGGGACGATGAAAGATTGCGTTCCTTTCCTATTTTCAATTTTTAAAATTGAGTAATTAAATATACGCCACATGATAGACGGACCAATGTAGTCTATGATTATGAATAACATTATTCAAATAAATAACATTACTCGCTAGTTAGGGTCCTTGTGGAGTCGAAAGGCCTCTCTTTAAAACTTCCAAAGCCTCTTAATCTCCCTAGTTGCTAACTATTCCACTTCATCCCTCTGTAGCTGAACAGAATCAGAAACAGAAGCAAAAGCCAAAACATTTTCAGCACTGTTAGTGCCAGCTGAAGTCTCGACCTTTTGGTGCTTATAATATAAATAGTCGTGCAGCAGCCCCTTCGACTGCGAAGAATGAGACCTCAAAAGAGGGCTTTTCAGCACGGAAGAACTAACAGTAGCCGATTTTCTAATAAATCAGATTCAGACAACTGATGCCAGAACATTTGTTAGACTGCCAAATAGTTTCCTATCAGTCCATCTACACTACGACTGACAGGACTAGGGCGAGTCACCTAATTGTAATACAGCCATAGCCGAAGCTAGTATGTGTGTTGATGATCCAAATCTTTACATACTATGCAACTGTGGTAATGACCTTCTATCCAAACCTTGATCTTGATACACTAACAGTGCTAAGGGATGTTATTGATGTGATAAGAGATGATCGAGCGTCTATGCCTAAGTCTTGGTGTATTTAGGCCAATCGATATTTGATCCTTTGCAAGCAGATATCCGCCGATGGGTATGCAAAATAGATTATCTGAACTAAATGACTCGAAATATCAAGATTTCCAATCATCAGTCGGACCTTTTGTGCTGAGCTCTATAACACTGTGATACAATTCATCTCTATCAACACGTGCCGGAACTCTATAGTTGAAGAATTGTGCAAATTCACTGTGAATATATACGGTCTAATCCTGAGCCTCGGCCGATAACTAGGTGTAAACCTTCTATTAAGAGTTTGTTAAGAGATATTTTTCCAAGTGAAAAATGAATTTTTTTTTTTTTTTGGGAGAACACATAGCTAAAAAAGTTATGATTTCCCGTAGAATGTGTGATTGAAAATGACTTTTCAAAAAATCTCTCCTAGACAGGCTTTAAATATTATAAATGGACAAAATTATAAGTTAATCGAAATGTTTAATAATTATTTTTGATACTGATATCATTAGAGCATCTCCAAGAGATTCTTTAAATATGAGATGCTCTTTATTTTAAAAAGTCAACATTTAAAATGATGCTCCAAAAAACTCTTTAACTTAACATTTTAATTTAGAGAAATTTGGAGAGCCAAATCCACTCTCTATAATTAAATACATTCAAAGTGTTTCAATTTCAATGTAGGAAAATAACAAAATAATCCAAAAAAAAGTTAGTTAAAATAAAAGATAAAGAGAAATATAAATATTTTTGGAAGTAGTAAAATTAAGTGTTAAATATAAAGAGCTTATTGGAGTGATTCAAAATTTTAACTCTCTAAAATTATAGATACTCTTTAAAAATAGAGAACCTGTTGGAGACGCTCTTAGTTCATAAACTAACTCTACACCTAACAAACTAATATAAGTATATGAAAGTATATGAAAATGATTAACTAGTAATCAGCAGTGAAGAATTAGAAGTCCTCCATGTGTATTCAAATGGTGGAATTAGCATGAAGGAACATTCGGTACTTTTTGTCAAAGTCTGTGATATACTAAGGTTCTGTCCGGTGCACATTATTATAGAATGAGAATAAAAATATAGTCGTTATTATGTCCAGATAGAAATTCAAAATTGATGACTTCATGTAATGAATAACGGTTATATTTTTCATTTTTATGGATGAAAAATGAGAAATAAACGGCGCCTAAATATTGAAATAAATAATTTTTTTTTAAACTATGGACGAAAAATAATTAAGCAGCTTATAATCAAAGATGCTGAAACTTGCATAAATACATGCAATTGCAGGCAGATATATTTATATAGTTTAAAATTTTGGAATGTTGAGTGTACAATCTGAAAGTCAGATGTGCAACTGAATTAAGAAAGAAAATAAATTTAAAGAAAAGTGATAAACTGACTGACAGATGAGTGGAGATCATTTCTTTTCATTTCATTTCATTTCTTGGCAAAGAGGCCCCCAAGCCCAAAACCACCATCGCCATTTTTCTTCTTGGGCGGAACTGCGACGGTGTTCTTGGGGGTGCCTTCATCCTTCCCTTCCACCTTCTTCAAGATTGGATCAGTTTCATAGAACTGGTCTTGTTTCTGTAATGCCCCAATGATCCAATCTAGAGGCCCCTTCTCCTCACTGCCACCGCCGGAGGCCTTCGCCGCCGTCGCTGCAGTTTTTACTCTTCTTTGGGTGGCGGCGATCGGAGTAAAGAATAAGTTCAAAGAAGCCATCTTAGCAGCACTGTTTTCTGTGGTATATCCTGTACTCTTCTATTGGCTGAATTAGATCCGTAAAATGGACTTATAGAAATGCAAGTGTTTCAGGCACGCTCTCTCCACAACTATATTATCTTCCTTTTTACTGATTTTTTTCTTTCCTCATTTTTATTTGCAAAAATTTCAAAAGATAATATTGGATAAAAATCTCATCCAATAAAAGCTCATCTTGATAAAATACGGCTTCAATTTTGACACGTGACAGAACTTGCCCCCACGATAATTAGCAGATTTATTAGTGATTAAACCACACATTTAACGATTTATCCCATGTTTGAGTCACATTATTTCCACCTGAATGAATTTTTTTGTTTGAAGTGATGGGAAATATGTGATTGAAAAATAAGGAAAAGTTATTGATGTGATAAAAATATTATTTATTGAAGAATGTGTGGTGAAAAATGAGTAGTAAAATGAAAATGAAAAAATAATGGGGTTCAAACGGGAACTTAGCTTCCATTTGGAAAGAATTTACCAAACAATCTGATTTATAAATAAATAGAAATATGTAGTAAATAATTTAATGTACTCATGTGTCTATTTAAATAGGGAAAATTGCAATAACGGTATCAAACATTTCATTTAATAGCAGATTTTATTCAAACATTTCATTTGTGCCATCGTGAGTACCAAACCTTAAAAAAATTTACAACTCAAGTCCAAAATAGCGATTTTCATCAGTTTGACTACCAAAATCATCAGTTGACTCTCAAAATAAAAATCTTCATTATTTTCCCCATTTAGGGGAAATGTGGATTGTTCAAAATGTCCATGCCTTATTTGGGGAAAATAATGAAGTTTTTTTTTAAAAATTTTGGGAGTCAATCGACGGTTTTGATAGTTAAAACTAACGAAAATCGTCATTTTGAATTTGAGCTGCAAATTTTTTGAAGGTTTGGTACTCACGGTGACACAAATGAAAGGTTTGAGTAAAGTCTGCTATTAAATGAAAAATTTGGTACCGTGACTATAATTTTCTCATTTAAATATGATTGAAAATGGAGATTGATTACTTATAATTAATTCATAAATTTTGCCAAAGGGAAAATTAGACATGTCTCCAATAATATGAAATGGCTTATGCTAGCCCAGGCGCCCCTCCAATAGGAGAGCGCCACATAATCCTTATGTGAAGGATTATGTACCCATAACATAATCCATATGAAATATGGTAAAAATAGGCCGTAATATGGGAACTATGGCTACGGACTATCATACAGACGCGAAAGCCATGTATAGTTGACACGATATTTAGCACATGTTTGCCTTCATTTTTAAAATTAATTTTCAACTATATATTTTATAGAATTCACAACTTTTATCAATTTTTTAATCAAACTTTTTATCATTTTTATCAAAATTTACTAAAAATTAGATATTTTAACTAAACAAAACACGGGCTTATTAGGATATGACACATTGAATACTATACACAATTTTTAACAAGAACAAGAGAAAAATAAATACTTATGTAAAGGATAGATAGAGTGGAAGAAAATAATTTTTAGACCGCCAAGGAAAAAGGACTTTTTAGGAACAAAGGGACCTAATCTCACAATTTTGAAAGTTGACCAATTTTCCTTTACTATAAAATTGAGTGTCGATATTTACACGTAGAACGATACAAGGCTTTCGACAGTCTCCATCATCTGATTCCTTCACAATTTTTCCATATTTGATGATTGATGGAGTAGATCCACCATTGAAGATGGTGATAGGTGGCTTAGATACTCGCAAAAATGGCATTGGTTTCTTGGAACTTCGAGCATAAGCAATACAGAAAACCAGAAAAATTGATTCCACGTGCCCGGGTTACTTTATTATGAAACAATCATTCAATTTCTTCAAGACATCATTTCAAGAATTAAAATTAAAAAACAAACAATATTATTATCGATGAATTTTCAGCCAAGGATACAAATAACACAAGGAAAGCCAATTACCTGATGGTGGGTGCTGGTGTGTTCCAGCCTGTAGGCTGTGTTGATGGTGGAGATGAGGTGTCGGAGTAGGTGAGTGACTAAGTGAAGAAGTCGAGGATATAATGGTCTTTCTGTTTTGACCTTTTCTCTCTTAAAAATTACGGTTAAAAGGTCAAAAAATCGTCCACTGGGCACTTTAACTGCTATCAAAATGAAAGGTTCAGGACATAAATACTCCTTTGTAAAGGTCGGGGGACCAAAGTGCAACATGTATCGAAGGTTCAGACCTCTGCTACTATTTTCCCTAAAAGCTAAGCAGAAGATAGCTGTCTCCTTGCTTACCAAAACTGAAAATCAGATTCTATAGTTTCAACTTCTCAAATGAAGAACTTCTTGACCTGTAATGGAGATAATTGAAGTTGTTAATCCGATAACCATATGAAGGCTTTACTTCAGCAGGAGAAGATATTATATATTGTCGTTAGACAAACAGAACTACGATTTCTAACTTCCACCGATCAATTTCAAGAAATCGACGGCTGTTCATCATTGCGATTTTTCCAGATTCTTCATAAAATCGGAATAGCCAGTTCAGATTATTTTTTTGTGACTAAATCTTTAACCTTAGTGAAAAATAGTTGTAACATCGATTCTCACAACTGATATAGATTTCACACGGTGTATCCTTGATCACAAACTAAAAAGAAACATGTGATGAAATGGGAGAGGAGATGGATTATCTTACTTGCTCAAAAGTCAAAAACATGATTGCATTCCATGTTCCTAATCGTCCTAAATTTGGGAAGAATCCCTTGTAGAAAGCTAAAGGTCCCTGCTAAAAGATTAAGTTAGCTTCATTCTTAACAGCAAGGCCAGGCCACAGCCAAAATTAAGACATTGAAATACATATGATAGTTACAGAATACAGCAAAATATTAAAATAATTCTAATGCTTCAGCTTCTCTGAGCCAATAATGTTAGTAACAGCACTGATTCAATTTTAAAACAGTTCACCACGGTAGTTGAAGCATATCCTACTAATATTGAAGTTCGAGGATATAGAACTACACAGTCTTGGGAAAAATGAGTGACCAAGCAGTGAATAAGAAACAACACGAATTTGAACAGTGAACAAAGCAAATGTTAGCTTCTTCAGGAGTATGTACATGTGTATTAGGAGAATAGAGCAGATGCTATCTTCTCCACAAGATACAAACTAGCATGAAAATGCCACAAATATATGACCACATATATGCGCACTTTTTATGTTGCAAACATATAATTCCAATTTTATAAGCATAATTAACAAGGCATAGAAAGTCATTATGCTCTTCATCAATCACAATTATCCACGAGAAATGAAGTTGAACGAACAGAATTATAATACATAGAAGCAAGTGAAAACATAGAAACTATAGAGCCAGCGACAATTTTTAAAGTAAGACAATTTTTAGCTTCATTCTTAACAGCAAGGCCAGGACACAACCAAAACTAAGACATTGAAATACATATGATAGTTACAGAATACAGCAAGTGAAAACATAGAAACTATTGACAATTTTCAGCTTCAGGTTTGTCCTTGGAGCGCAGAATGGTAGAGCATAATCACAGAAAATATGATGTTATGTGAACACTCGTGCTTGCGTGTCAGATAGAAACTCAAAAAAGCAAACAATATACCTCACTTTTCAATGTTTTGAAGAAACAATCTATGGTGCTTCTGTAGACTGAATCTCCCATCATTCTAGATTTAACCTGGAAGAGAACAAGCGCAAGAGTTAAAAATGTGGGAATTGAGTTAAATATTACCCTTGCGATTATGCTCCATTAATTAGAAACATTTTCACCAAAACTTAAAACTCAACTACATCCAGAATGGCCTTTACTGGACTGAAATGGCAAGATATCCTCATGCTACAACAAGGAAATTCCTAACCATACGGCACAGAAGGATATTTCACAATTGAACGTCACCATGCAGAATCCTATTGTATACATCTCCTATGCTAGTCTCAAAACTAGATTATGCTAATAAATGATACAGACAACAAATACAAGGTGACAACTAAGAGTCTGAGACACTGTTTAATCTGAGTACTCAGCTGCAGTTGGCAAATTTAGTGCTTGTTGATAGTGCTTATAAGTTGTGGGTCCTATGAATGGATAACAAGTGGATAGTGAGTTGTGGGTCCTATAAAATGTGTGAATAAAAAGTATATTTAACTAGCTTAAATTATAATTTAAGCAATGCCATGTGGCTCTTAACTGTATTTATAAAATTTGTTGGAACCAGGAAAGTTGCTCTTAGTAAGTAAGGTTTAAATTGCACCATAAATCTGCATCATTGCTTTATTGCTATTCGAAAATAATTTTCCAGTTATATTAGCTATTAACAAAGAAACTATTTCATAAGTTCCATTGCATACTTCCATTCCAGCTAGTCCTGAATGCATATATATGCTCTTTGGAAGTGACTGCATCATATTCTAGCTTTCCTTTTGGGTGTGTAAACATACACTTCAAACCCAGTGCAATAGCATGATGAACCAACCCTTATGTGGGACAATGCAGTAGAACTCTCAATTGCTTTTAACATCTACAGTAATAAACTAATAGTTTATCAATAGAACAGACAAACAAAAATTAGCAGGGAATGCAGCGCATAAGACCATAACGTTACGATGTAGAACCTTCTTGTTAGCAAATTTAACAAACTGGCTCAAGGATAGAGAATTTTACCACGTCAACAGGAGATCCAATGCATACTGCAAAGAACCCTGCTCCTAAACCAGCTAACGTATGCGTTAGAACGTTGTCTGTGAATCCTGGAATTTTTAAAATTGTCTGCACAAAACATAAATATCAGAACAGCGGTGTTATCACATGAAAGCAACACATTAAAGATGAGAGACAGAATTTCATGCAAATAAGAAACAAGATCAGAGAGACCTCTTTAACATGGTCATAGCTAGCTAGTTCAGCAGCATTTATAATTGCATTTCTTGCAATGTTGGGCCCAAGTCCTGTCCACAACGAAGCCACTCCTTCCTGTTCCACCAATTATATTTAGTTACAGGCAAATAAGATGAAAGCAATTAATTACTTGATCAAAATTCACCTGCTTCACTATGGTATAATATGCATTCAGAGCACCAGTATAATGCCTAGATACACCTGCTGGAGATTTTCCTTCTGCTTGGAGTCGAACTTTCACGAGGTCTGTTGGATTAGCCACAGCTATAGCTATAGCACCTGTTCAGTAAGAAAAGCATGTTAAATGTTTGTTATAACCAAATTCAAACACAAATTGCATCAAATATTTTAATAAGGAATACTAATAGAGGCTGAGTAGAAATTTTATTTACCAGTAACCAGAGCAGCTAATATTTTGCTGAATAAAGACACATCTCCAACGAAATAACTGCCAACGATAAAGGCTTTGACCTGTCCAACACATACGGAAATGATATTTTAGTTATAAGCATGAGAGGTATGATATTGTAATAAAAACTGTTATGGGTGTAGGTGCTCGTGGAAATGACTGCATTTGTAATACTCACAGGCTCATATAATCCAATTCTTAAGCCTCCGTATATGCACTGGCGATGTAAGCCAGGTATAATGCCTTTCCAAAGTGAAAATAAACCTTCTTCTTTAGCTATAGTAGCAATCGTACCCAACAAGCCCCTGTATTTTGATACACCCGCTGCTTCCCCTAAAGTTGCTCTCTTTTGTAGCTGAAGCCTAACTTTAGCAGTATCTAAAGGAATGGTACAAAACTGCACATAACCAACAGATAAAGAATTATTTTTAGATATCCAAAGTTATAGTTTCATAAAACGAAATGAAAAGTAACGATTGGCTTCAGTAGAATTGGTCACACGTACTATTTTTGCCATATTTAAACAAGGTCCTTTAATGATTAAGGAGCAGCCGATTGTTGCATCAGGCATGGACTTGACTTGAAGTGTCACAAATCTCTTAACTACATATTTAATTCCACAGGCATAAGACAGCCCACAAGGAAAGAGAAAAACCAGCTAAGTTGAGAGGTACAGGTCGGTTGTTTTCCTTAAAAAGTGTAACTAAAGAACCATGAAAGTCGGGGTAGTTTGAACACTATGCTACACAGATCAACTACTAAGAGACTGAAGCTATTCCATAAAGAAAGCCATTTGAACATTTTGGAGATAAATCGAATGTACTAATTAACTGAGCTGTTCAACTTCATCTTAATTTATATCTCCACCTTCAGATAACCAATCTATGACAATGTAAAATTTATGGGACATTATTGTCATTTGAACTCCTTTCAGTCCACAGACTCCACAAGGAATAACCAAATCGTAATATACAATATTTAGCAGCAAAGTTTCAATCAAAGCAATCTCAACAATTAGTTTGACCAAAATCAAGTCATAAATAAACCGTTTTTGTCAGCGATGCAGAAGGCTAATGTGCAGTTAAAATCAACAAGTCCGGAAAATGATAATGGAGCAAATCCAATACTAATTAGAGTAGAAACGTTGAAACAAATATGATCATCAATTAAAAAGGAAAATTTACCTCAGCGAAACAAGAAGAAAAGGCGCTAATGGCGAATATTCCGGCAAATGAGATCTCCAACTGATCCGCCATTGATGAAGATGAAGAGTGAAGAAACAACTAAAGAGTGGTAGCGTCTTGTTGTTAATAATAATGATAAGTAATTATGAAGTAAATGCACCGAAAGATTTGCCCCCTTCTGCTTCTTCACCGTTTCCATTATTGATCTACCAGGAGCCTGTTTAGTTATACTCACCTCAACTAAATTTTACTGCGCGTGTAATTCACCTTCTATTCACTCAATATTGGCTGTTAGGTGTGTCGCGTGGGATTACCGAATTGCCTGACCGGCCGACCCATAGGCATATTCAATCTCGTTTGGTGCCAATTTTGTGGACAGCATGTCACGTGACAAATTATCTTTGAAAAAAATATTATTTTCGCAACTCATAGATAAATTTTTTTTTTACAGTTCATAGATATTCAATCAAATTGTCATTCATGATTGTATAAATAGATTAATCCAAGCATATTTCGTACGATAAGTAACACAGTAGTGTGCATGTATCATTAATTAATAAATCGTTTTTGAAGTAGAAAAATAAATCATATTTGAGATATACAATCACTTGTATGACATCTAGACTGATGCTCTAATACCAGTGTTTTAGATAGCATTATTCATAAATTTATGAATCATACTTGGTGTACAATGGTCATCGATAACATTGTTGATATCATATCACGTCACATATTGTCATTTTACAGTTTGAAAAATTGTCGACTTTTTCAACTAATAATTTTTTGACACATCAATACTTTCAACTAATATTCTCAATCAACATTTTACAAATAGCATAATTGTAAACTTAATTCACTAAAATATTGGCTATTAGGTGTGTCAAGTGAGATTACCGAATTGCCTGACCCAAATTCAATGCCAATTTCATTTTACTAAAAATAATTTAAAATATGATTAGACAGACAATTTTACCGCATTAGCCCTTGTTTGATATCCATTGTCGAGAGAAAAATGACTTTTTTGTAATAATAAATTTTTGAAGAATTTGTGGTTAAAAAATAAGAAATTTTTTGAATTTATAAGTAAAATATTTTATTATAAAAATATATTAATAGAAATGAGTTTGAAAAAGAATGAGTTTTGAATTAACGAGAATCAAAATCGTGTAAGTTATTCGAAAGTAATTATGTATATTTATTTAAATTGCCTTCACTTTTCATGTTCAACCTATCCGGCAGGCTAGATTCATTTGTTCACGTGTATTCATTTCAAATGTGTCGGTCAAGCACTCCTTGATTGTTATTATTTCGAGAAAATAAAATTTTAAATGGTAATTTTTTAAAAAATATGTGATAAAAAAGTAGGAAAAAATAAATTCTCGTTCCATTTTAACAAGGATTTTACTGTTTGTACAAAAAATAAAGTCAGAAAAAGTGACCGAAATGATGTGGAGAAAAAAGATTAGATGAAAAAGCTAACTATATTTTAAACTGATAAAAGATAGTGCCATGTGACATTGGTAAATCATTATGTAAGTCGTACATGTAACATTGTTCATTTAACTATCGCATTTAAAATATTAAATAAAAATAGCTTTATATTCATTTAAATTGTGTTTCCAACCAAACAAAACGGTGAGACCTAATTGTCAGTGTGGGGTATTTAAGGTTCGGGATCGTGATATGAAGATTATGATTTTTTATTTTTAAATTTTACGTACCGTCCGGTGCTTACATGGAACTATCATTATAATTTGACTACAAAATAAACAATATCCACTAGTCTAGAAGACAACACACCACGTAATGTAGTAGAATTGTATAATTTGTAATTAATAATCCAAGAGAACAAATTAATTAAAATTTAATAACAATTGAAATTTAGTTGAAAATTGACCCTTCTGAAATGATTTCTGTACATTTTGACTTAATTGGATTCCGGGGGGCAGGGCGAGGAGGGCAGGCCTCCACGGCCATTTATATTTTAAGGTTAAAAAAAATAAAAAAAATTAAGGACTTTATTTTTTCCTATATATCAATCCAATATTTTTTGTCATCCTAATTTCGCCGCTATTGGAGTCAATTTTGATCGAGCAAAAATATATTTAAAAAGTGTCCCTAAACGATTTGAATTATAAATACATAAAAGTGAATATTACTTATAGATCTCTCAAAATGTATTGATCAGAAGTCACTTGAATATTTATGACCAGTTTATAAACACGAGCCAAAGTTGGCTTAAGCTGACTAGATCACACTGGTGAGAACAAAAGAAAAAAATAAAAATGCTTGATACAAAAAATACTTAAAAAATTAAATCGTGTTCCAAAAAAAAGAAGACCTTTTATACTAAAAAATAGAAAATAATACCTTTTTTTACCGTGCAGTGTAAGAAAGTCATTTTGAAAAATTCACCATTTAGTGCATGTCTAACAAAGCTTAAATTATAATTTAAGTTGATTAAATATATTTTTTATCCACACATTTTTGAAGACTCGTAAATACTACCACTTAATATCCGCAGTTTATAGGATGTCCAAGCAGTTAAAATGAATAATTCCGAGAGTACAGAATTCTTCTCACAGAATTCATACAGGAATTTAAAATTTATCTCACATGGGATGGCCCCAAATGATTAAAATAATGCCAAAAACCTCACCCACCCACCTATGATGTGTGCTGTCGGGTAGGTGCAGGAATTTAAATTCACCTGTAGCTTAACTGAGTTAAAATTCCAAGTACAGCTCCTGCAGCAGGGAACAGACCTGGAAATCCAGGATAGGCAACTTGAATAATCCTCGGCCATGTCCTAGAACGGAACTACATTTTGATCACACAAGTGTAAGCATTTGGTCCCAAATTGTAATTTTTAGCATTTGGAAACAATTACTTCCGTCATTGGTACACTAGTTCAAATTACTCATTTGATTTTCACAACAACCCAACTCACCAAATTAAAATCCTGAATTTTGGCAGCCAAATGGCAACCTGAAGGCTAAGTTCTCTAGTCCCCCCAATGCTCCATACAAAACGCCGTATGGTCGAAGCAATCAGCAAAAGAATGAGGGAGCCAGTGCTGCAGAATAACACGGTGGAAAATAGACCACTTGGAACAGAAACTACAGAAATGTTCAGTAGTTTCTCCAGTCATCACCAACATAAACACCTTGATCCCCAAGCTCTTCTTCAATTCTAAGCAACTGCAGATAAATTCTCAGTTAGTTTTACTTAATCCTGTTTCAAGCAAGCACATATTGGGAAACCAAACGAGAACATACAAAATTACCCTGTTCAGAATTCGAAAAGGAAGACTAGGTAAACAAATAGAAACACGATGGTCAGTGTTATGTTATCAGTACTACTTTCCTATTTCTGTTATTTACTTTATCTTAGTTTTTCTAAAAAGTTGCATGAAGATATTCCAAAGAAACTGAGTTGAAACATCAGGAGGTGGAAGAGACATTACACATATTTTGTCTCTATTTGATCAATTTCTAAGAGCTAGTTTTTTCAGAACCACATTTTATAAGTTCGAGGCTACGAAGCACATATACGGATATGATACCACAGACAAGCTAAAACACAATTTTTCAATTTTCAAGTGGAATCACAAATAGGAGGGTTTAAGAATGACAAGACATGTCGAGTGATACTAAAGATCATAAATTTATATTCCATTTCCTTATTGTGTAGCTTTTTACTTCATAAAATTAAACTAATTTTCTAGTTTTTATTTAAAATTTTTGCAGGTGAAATCGTGTGATAAGAAGTGGTTATTTGTTATGTTGGCATAATAGGTTGTAATTTTTATTACCATTCATCAAACAGTGCACATATTGGATGTAAAACAACTTCAACATGAAGTTCATTCAAATTTTATCATACTATTTTTAATTGTTCATATTCCAATTTATAAAATAGAGTCATCACGACCTGAACGTGTCCAATACACATGTCCTGTATAAAATTTTAAAAGATATAATAAAACAGGATATGCAACATAGCGCGTGTAGGATGCCAGTACTACACCCTAGGAATTCTATCCCTCCTCCACAAGGTTAAGATTTTGAAAAATCTAAAATAAAAATCAGGGAACTAAAATGTAAGATATAAACCTGATTGTACTTCGCTAGCCTCTCTCCACGGCAAGGTGCACCAGCTTTAATCTGACCAGTGGCAAGACCGACTGACAAATCAGCTATGAAAGAATCTTCAGTCTCTCCACTTCTTTGAGATATCACCACACCCCAGTGGGCATCCTTTGCTGACTTGACCACTTCAATGACCTCCGTCACAGTCCCAACCTGGTTAACCTGAATTCCAGTTCTTGCATTACAGATAGCACAGGAATTCACTCTACATAACATAAATGGCATGCTGAAACTGTCATAAAACTTGTAGAAAATGTATAGCAACCAGTCAGTTGCATCTCTTAAAAAAATTAATCTACACTAGTTGCAACGAGTATAGATCATGGCTTGAAGAAGTAAACAGAAAACCAACAGCACGTGTAAAGTTAAGCAATAATAAGAGTAATTCAAATACATTAAATTTATTTGTTGTCATCCTATGCTATGAGCAGAAGTGAAAAAACTAGTCACATTGCAATTGAATTAGTAAACAAAGGTGCTCAAGTAGGAGTGAGACATCTGTCTCCATCATTGCTGAAAAAAGTGATTTTCAGGTTTTTTATTTCCACTGTAGGTCAGTGGTATTTTGTGCAGTTACTCCAAAATGCTGCTTACATGGACATTTATTTTTAGTGCACCAAAGCGAGAATGCTATAAAAATATTGAATTCAGTAGTCAAAACCTTAAATCCAGCTTAAAGAACAAATGGAACAAACAAAATTAATAAGTCATTATCAAAATGCCCTACATTATTTTCTGTTTCACTTGTTATCATTACATAGAAATACGGCTGGAATTAGCAGAATGCAGTAAAAATGAATCCACTACCCTCCGTCAGCATTTAACTTGCCAGCCTACAGTTCAGGTACACATAAGGTACCTTTAGATTAAGGGCATTGCAAGCTGCCTCCCGCACAGCTTTCTCTATTCGTTTTGGATTTGACATCAACAAGTCATCTCCCACAACCTGCAATCAGAAGCGTCCTAAAAAGTTAACGGGGCAGGATTACTAAGACATATATGCCTGAGTATATTTTTGAAGGGGGAAGGGTGGTCAATTGGCTGAAGTTTTATTGTTTCTCTACTTCTTGAGGTCATTCATCACCCAAACCTGAACATCTTTTTCACTATAAAATTTAAACTCAATACATCAAGTGCAAGACATGGACAAGTGCATTACATTAGCATCTTTCAAGTACTGTTGATATTCTGTTTTTCCTTATCAGAGTTATTGAACGAAGACAAATCCATCCTACCACACTTCTTTTTCAATTTGTTCTAAGCAGAGAGCTTAAAGTTCCTGAGAGTTAATTCTAATTAGAAGTTATTATTGAACAGGAGTTGGAGATAGCTATTCACTCCAAGCCTCATCTGGTGGTCATTCTGTGGCAGCAACTTCAGTAGGGTGGAAGTCGCGAGTAAAAATTCGACAATAAGAAAGACAGGCAAACCTGGCATATTCCAAGACCAGAAAAATACTTGACATGTTCCCAATCCTCCTTGTCAAATGGATCTTCAATTGATACAACAGGGTATTCTGCCAGAGCCCCAAATATTGGGGGAAGAGTAATGAATAATTGGAATAGAAAAAAAAAATATCAATTTTTTCAGGCCTGCATCTTTTGCATTCAAGGACCGGGGGGAAAAACCTGTCAAAGAAATGTAATTAGCAATTAAGATACCTTCGCAGAGTTCTTTGTACATATCAATCATATCT
The DNA here is from genome assembly GCA_903798255.1 of Fraxinus quadrangulata. Lineage (NCBI taxonomy): Eukaryota > Viridiplantae > Streptophyta > Magnoliopsida > Lamiales > Oleaceae > Fraxinus > Fraxinus quadrangulata. The sequence continues at coordinate 26,274 of CAIGRB010032936.1, read as the reverse complement.
TCTCCTGACTTGTAATTTTGACCTGATTTATTTGGAGATTTATGATCCAAATCATACTTAGTACCTAAATAAGCGAACAAAACAATCAGTTCCTCTAGAACAAATGAGAAGCTAATAAATTGAAGATACGAGAGATAAGATAAATTCAGACACTTAAAGTTGGACGAATAATATGATAGCTTCAAACGGGTGGGACAATGGCCCAGCTGGAAACAAAGACACCCTTTAATAGGAACACTTTTCAAGGCATCATGCCATCCCTCTACACTTCAAAGAATAATAAAGAAATATCCACTGGACGTAAATGTTGGGCACACCAAGGTTACAACTTGAATTGACCACAACCAATTTCATAATTAAAGAAAAACACAGAAAATATACATAAACACGGTAAAACACAGCCAAGTAGTTTTATTTATCTCTAGTCCCAAAAATGCCTGAAGTTTATAAAAAAGCTAGAAAAGAAAAATCTTTTAGGCCCCGTTTGTCTCCCATTATTCCAAAACATCGTTTTCTACAGCAAGATTTTCCACCACACATTCATCCAATAAAATATTCTACACACAAACCAATAAAATTACTTTAAATTTCAACCACACATTCTCCAAAAAATACTATTCACCACACATTCATCTAATAAAATATTCTACACACAAACCAATAAAGTTACTTTAGATTTCAACCACACATTCTCCAAAAAATACTATTCATTACTACATTTCTTCTATAATAATGAAAGACAAACACTCTTAATATCACTGTCCTATGTTTAATTATCCACATGTTCAAAAAACATTGTTGATTGGACTAAAGCACCAGCGACCTTATCAAGTTCAGAAAATGCCTAGTCTCCATTGCTATTATGTCTCTATCACCATCTCTTGCATGGTCATGATTTCAGTTTGTTATTTATGCTGATCAAGATTCAGCCTAACATGATCCTTTGTGGCATTGGAGCTGACACTTGAGGCAGCTTTTTGTTCTAAAATCGAGAAGTCAGAGGATGATATTTAAGGTGGAAACAGCTCCATTGATGTATATAATGATTGCTCACACATGCACAAGATAGCAAGCTTCACTGCAACAATAAAGCTCCCTGAAGAGCCTTTATTTCATTCCTCGAAGTCATTCCATCTAATTCATTAGTCATTCACATTCTCAATTCATGTCCTGGATACGCATGAAGACAATGAGAAACCGGATGGCATAATTGGAATTTAATCACGGTATCGTAACTCCATTATATATATTTTTTCAGAAAATTCTGTGGAAACCTTATCACAAATTCCTAAATTTCAGAAAATCAACCCTCAACTATCTGAATTTTGAACAATTTAAGTCATTAAAATGAGTCAACATTAATAATACACGACTACGTGTGGATATAAAGAACATGGAATTGCATGAAATGTTTGTCAATGAATATGCTATCGACTTTAGATGAGGAAAATAATAATAATCAAACTTACATCACAATTCCATTTCAATGCCTGAATTGTGAATCAAGAAAGTTAACATCATAGAAGCATGAACTGACATGGTATGAAAGAGTTTTAGCATTAACCAACATGGTATGGAAGAGTTTTAGCCCCTGTTTGATCCCCATTTTTGGGGTGAAATGTATTATGGAATAGTGATTTTTTGGAGAATGTATGATTAAAAAGTAAAGAAAAAATCTTGAAATGCGTGTATAATTATTTTATAGGAGAATGTGTGGTTGAAAATGAGCTTTGAAAAAATGCATTCTTGAAAAAATGGGGCTCAAACAAGCGCTTAGTGTTTTATTAATAATAATAATAATATTTTAGAACTAGTAATCATTTTCAGAGTAATTATAACCAAAAGGCAGGCCTGGTTGCATGGTAACAGAACTGTTTTGGAGTTTTAGACAAGCACAAACTCTTAAGAGTTTTTCTAGAGAAGGAAAACTTATAATTGGGATTCTGAAACTTTCCCAGTGTTTCTTAACTCATGATACTAGAAAAACATACAGATTTTCTGTTTTATAAGAAGGGTGTCGCACGTCCAAGGATGAAGTACATCACCTATGCAAAACTCAGTAGCAGCAACATTAATTGCTATCTTTATTTTGTCATTATAGCCTGTTCTGCCAATGGCCTCCTTCACAAGATCCAAACCTTCTTTAAAGCTGCAGATGCTGAAAATCAGGACCACCAATTTGGTTCAACAGAAATAACCAAATGAAGAAAAACTTGCCTGGAAATATTTGGAGCATAACCACCATCTTCCCCAACATTACATTCATGTGCACCATATTTTTCTGTAATTACAGCCTGCCTTCGTACAAGCACAGATGGAAATACACAAGTTAACATATGGGACTAAAAGACAGAATAACATTATTCAGTCAAAGATTCATCCGACAATTTCAAGATGTGACAAATTAAAGCAGCAAACCATGAATATGACTTAAATATGAAAAACTCCCAAAAATGCGTCTTTCTAAAACATGACAAAACGTGCACCACCATGGTCAGCCAAAAAGAAAAGAGAGCATTATTTCTCAAGGTTTCATTGTGAAACAAATTTGCACTACACATCAAAGCAATGGGTGAGATACATGCTAGAAATGCTGCTATAATTATGATCAGATTTCTTTTCCATAATCTTGAATTGACAGAAAAGATTAAATTTATGCTTCCCAAGAACTAAAGTGATAAACTGTAGAAATGGTCATTTATAGTTTTATAAACATGAATGCAATGAACTCTATTAAAATCGGCAATTGAATTGATATAAAGCGATAAAAACAGGTAAAAACTCTTTTGCAGTTGCCCCCTCCAGGTTGGATGAAGTCACCTTTAAATGATGATAAGTTTCTGCACCCATTTGCAATGCCTCCTCAAATTTTCTTGCTCCAACAGGGAGAATCGAAATTTCCTGATATCATTTTAGTGGCAACTGTCAGTTATATTAAACATATCACTATAAACAACACTGAAGATCAGAGGAAATAAAAAAGAGAGTAAAGATTTAAAAAAAATTGAAGAAGCAAACTGCAAAGAATACAACTGGGTAAAAGTGTAGGGAATATATGTGGGATAGAAGGACAAAATCAAATAAATTACCCACAGCATTTCACTTCTGCCTATTATAAGTCTAGAGTATATACATAAATATGAACTCGATCAAGGGGGGAGAGAGAGAGAGAGAGTAACACTCCACGGAAGACACTCTTTTTCTACTTAGTAAAGACTGGTTTGCTTCTAACGATATGTTAACTAAACAATGTGCACATTAGCGTCAAATGAGAGAGTTTCTGTCAACTTATTTATGTTTAATTACCCCACTACATTTTGTTGAGATTACTATAGTAGTCTTACAGATGTTATGCTGTTTGGCATAGTTTCAAAAATTAGATTTCAAAATGCTAATAACTTATTTGTGACTAAAGACATAAAAGTTCATTATCAGTTATCACAAGACTATTAGATGGTATATCATATGCTTTTTTATTAATTTAATAATCTAATAAAATAAACAACCAACCCAACACACACACACACAGCAAAAAATAAAAATTAAAACCAAGTGTTCATGGACGGGCTTTTGCTGAAATAATCTGTATAAGCCATTTTTGGTAATTGGTTCAAAATAATCTGAGAGAAAAGTGAGATCAGAGCCAGTATTATCTTATTTATTAAGATAATTTTTAACGGTGATTAATATAACAGGTTATTGTAAGAGCTTTTGATTAGTTGCTAATTTCCTTCTCTGGAAATATCCTGTCAGGATATCTGATCATTCCATACTTATGAGCTTAGGGTTATCTAGTTGCCATTTTTGACCATCCACTAATAAACAGGACTGATAATCTATTTCGAATGTATAAAACCGTTTAAAAACAATGGAGCAATCACCACTTAATAACTTGTGAGAACAAATTCGTTCACAAGGATCACCTATCTGCTTGTTTGATTAATATGAGATAAACTACTTCAAAGTAAACAGCAAGTGCAAGGGGAAATGTTAATCCAAATGCACCTTACCTGAATTGCCAGACCGTTCCCAGCATATTTCCCACCATTGATGAGAGTGAAGGCAGGAATGGGAAGATTAAAATTGGTTTTGCCTGCTAGATCAGCAATGTGTTTGTAGAGTGGAACCTGGAGATGAACTTTCACTCAGATTTAAGATAATTTTTTAATGTCTCTCAAAGTGGCATAATTAAGATTCAAGGTGGGCATACCTCTTTTTCAGCTGCTCCAGCTTTGCAAGCGGCAATTGAGACTGCTAAAATTGCATTTACCCCAAGTTCGCCCTGTAAATGGTAAACTAGAAATGAATATAGAAAATCCAATCTATTTAATGTGTGATGTCATTTATACAAAGATAGATTTCATGTAGTGAAATGAATGCTAATACAGGCACCGGCAGAACAACTGGATACTTCAATCGAAGAACAATAAGCTACCTTCTTCTCAGTCTTGTCCAAGTCAATCATGACTTGATCAATTTGAGCTTGGAGAGTTGGATCCATACCGATTAAAGCTTCAGATATTTTCTCATTGATATTCTTGACAGCCCTACTCACACCATTTCCAAGATATGTTCCCTTGTCTCCATCTCGCAATTCAATAGCCTCATACCTGGGTATAAAAACAATTAATGAAGTTACCCCTCTGCCTGGACTTCAATCTAGCATTTGACAAAATGTTTGGCTTGTGTAAGAAAAATGGAACAATGGCAGAATACCGGAAAAGCCTTAAGTGTATCGGTAACTATGCAATGTAGTCCTGCGAATGAAATGATTTTAACATGACTAAATCGTATCCTGATCTCAAATTGCCCGAGAAAGTCGGTGATAGAAGAATTGTCGTGATTAAAATCAACAAGCTGCTATAGGTTCGTGGTGATTATTTTCTATGTAGCACTAATAGCTCAAACATGCACCAAGAAAGTCAATCAAAAGCATTTGCTAGCCGCCAAATAATATGGTTTTTGAATCAATGGAGAAAAATTATAGTTCTAAGAGTTTCTCATGAAAATAACAATATCCACTCCATAAACAGGCACAATTACACCTATTGAACACAGCAAACAGGTCAAGGATCAAAATACTTATAACATTTCACAAAAACCTCATTATATGTTGGAGAAAAGAAAATTTGGATTACTTCAAATCTGAAGCTGTAATTTCAGTTTTGGACTACCAATTAAGGACCTGATTCCCATGACTGTCTTTAATATTTATGCAATTGAAATTGAAACTATCATATGATATTTAATCCATGGGGTTAAATAGAAGCTATGTTAACAAACTTTTGTGTCTTTCTCCAGATGATGATGATTATGCATTTTATAATCATAGATGTTTACAACAAAAAAATAATTATATTCAAATTTCTACGTTCCGGAAAGAACACCAAATATACATAAAACAATAGACTCCAAATTCCTCTTCTTATTTTAGTGTCCAGTAATTTAACTACCAGCTCCCTACTTCTCATCAATTAACAGTACACCAAATTCTAAGAATTAATTACAACAAAAAATAGGCCAATTCTCGTTAAAAAAAAAAAGGACAAAAACTTGTACATTCCAGAAGAGGCGCCGCTGGGGGCAGCACCGCGGAAGATCCCTTTGTTGGTGAACAAATCAACTTCAACAGTGGGAATTCCTCTGCTATCGAGAATTTGCCTGGCCTTGACCTTGATAATTGCAGACGATACAGCTTTTCTCATGTGATTGGAGATAAATAGAACTGGATCCGGCGTCTTAGCCCTAACCGCCGCATTCACGGCGTCCTCTATTTTCCGGGAAAGCATGTGCTTGTCCAGATATTCCTGCACTGACATTCTTTTTGATTACTACTTTTTTCTGCTACCGTAGAATCAACTTTCCTGCTACTCTGCTGGATTTTTGACTGATTACGAGCTGCAGGGTTAGGATTCAGACGATATCCTTTTATAGAGGCTTTTTAATGCGAGTGCGCTGTAAGCAGGCCGCAGTCTCTACCGATCGGCTCTTTTTCTGCACTTTCGTATCCCCAGAAAATGTGTGAAACTCCGGTGTATGACACAAATTATGTTAGATGATAGTAAAATTAATTTAATATAATTATTTCTGTATTAAATTAAGCACATATTTGAACTCTATTTTCTAAAATTTATATTTTCCTAAAATCATTTTCAATCAAATAATTTTCAATTAAAATAATTTTTGCACACAAATCTATAATATGTTCCTACTTTTCAATCGTATGTTCGTAAAATATAAAAAAAAAAATCACTGCGTATAGAATATATACACAAAAAATTCTATACCAAGAATTTTATATGGTCATATCTAATGCCATTCGAAATGAACAAAATGCAGATTACGGCGACTTTATCAAAGAAAATGTCAAAACTTTTATTCGCCATCATTTACTATTATTTAGGATTTTTTTTTTCTTTAATTTTGAATTTACTTGCATTGTTCATAAAATTACATACAATTTTGAATTCCCATTATATTCTCCTAGTTATACATAATAAATAATGTTGAAAATGCAGAACGAATAATAAAGCATACTTATTTAAATAATATATTCAAGAATATCTTTAAAAATGAGATGCTCTTTATTTTAAAAATCAAAATTTAAAATTATGCTTTAAAAAAAATTTAATTTAACTTTTTAAAATAATGTCAAATAAACTCTATTTATATTTTATCAAAATTGCCTTTAATGAAACTACAAGGTTTAGTATTCAACTACTTAAATTGTCCGTTTTATATTGAATATTTTAGCTATGGATATCTAAATTGTATATATAAATTAAAAGAAAAAAAAAAGTAAAATAAAGGACAAAAAATAAAGAGATAATTGAAATGTATAAACAAATGGAAATCGAGTTCCACTTTAACCATTTAATTGCAACGTAAAAATGGAAATCAAATTTCAAGATACAATCATTTTAAACTGCATTTTTTTTCATGAAAAACGAATTCTTATGGGTTTAGTAAGTTTTTACTTTCCAACTAACATAAAATTTGAATTTTTTTTCTACATTTGTCTATCAAATGAACCATTAAAAGCTTGTTTGTCATGATTTTTGAGAAGTCAGAAAGAATTTTTAAGATTCAAAAGTTATTTTTAAACTCACTCAATTGACTTTATAAAAATATTTCTTCTACTTAAAAGAGTTGTTCGAAGAAAATGATCTAATGTGTAGGATAGCTAAAAGCTCTTCTAAGAAGAAAAAAAAAAAAACTCTTTAAAAAATTAATTTTCAAACACTAAGTTGATTCATCGTAAAGCTCTTTTACAAAGTGCGAAATGGCATATCCTGTAAACAAAGTGTCATTTTCATCCTCTTTAACACTTTAAATGGACGCTCCTTCCCCATCTTCTCCCCGCCACCTTACTCCCAACCACCTAGATCCCCCGTCCATCTACAGAAACCCGACCACCTCCATCCATCCTCCCCTCAGTGGTGCGTCGCACCCACTGCACTTCTCCCTTCCTGTGTTATTCCCCTCTCATTGCACTTCTGAGGGGCATTACTGGCAGCAAAAATGACACCTTGTTGATTGCAAGTTGATTAATGCAAAACACGTCAATTTTCATCAATCAAGCCAAAATAGTATCATGCGAAACATTAGAAATGAATTTAAAAGATTTAAATTTGTATTCAACACGAAGTCAATTACAAAGAATCACAATCAACCCCATCCAACTACAAATAAAATGTGCATATGTTCTGATTCAGATTATGGGGGATGGCAAGGAGGGTCGAACTACACGAGGGGATGGAAGGGCAGAGTAAGTAGGGAAGGGACAGCAAATATAATTTCCGAAAATGTAATATATAAAGGGCTATCAACTTTATCTTGATAGTAAATTTCTAAAAAAATAAAAAAATAAAAAAATCAAATCGAGAAAACTTGAAGGGGCTGTTCTATTTGTGTTTCAATCTTATGTTTTGAGTTTTGAATTCATTTTGAATTTTTTGTTTTGGGGGTGTATTTTGAAATTGTTGAAAATGTGCTTTTTGACATTTTGAAAAATTATTTTCGAAAATAAATTGGATCCGGCGTCTTAGCCCTAACAGCCGCATTCACGGCGTCCTCTATTTTCCGGGAAAGCATGTGCTTGTCCAGATATTCCTGCACTGACATTCTTTTCGATTACTACTTTTTTCTACTTCTTCCGCTACCGTAGAATCAACTTTCCTGCTACTCTGCTGGATTTTTGACTGATTACGAGCTGCAGGATTAGGATTCAAACGATATCCTTTTATTTATAGAGGCTTTTTAATGCGAGTGCGCTGTAAGCAGGCCGCAGTCTCTACCGATCGGCTCTTTTTCTGCACTTTCGTATCCCCTAAAAATGTGTGAAACTCCGGTGTATGACACAAATTATGTTAGATGATAGTGAAATTAATTTAATATAATTATATCTGCATTAAATTAAGCTCATATTTGAACTCTATTTTCTAAAATTTATATTTTCCTAAACTCATTTTCAATCAAATAATTTTCAATTAAAATAATTTTTGCACACAAACTATAATATTTTTCTACTTTTCAATCGTATGTTCGGAAAATATAAAAAATAAAAATCACTGCGAATATATACACAAAATAATTCTATACCAAGAATTTTATATGGTCATATCTAATGCCATTGGAAATGAACAAAATGCGACGACTTTACGAAGAAGATGTCAAACTTTTATTCGCCATCATTTACTATTATTTAGGATTTTTTTCTTTAATTGTGAATTTACTTGCATTATTCATAAAATTACATACGATTTTGAATTCCCATTATATTCTCTTAGTTATACAAAATAAATAATGTTGAAAATGCAGAACGAATAATAAAGCATACTTATTTAAATAATCTAAAAATAATTTAAAATATATTTAGTTAACTTTAATAATATTTAAGGAATATCTTTAAAAATGAGATGCTCTTTATTTTAAAAATCAAAATTTAAACTTATGCTTTAAAAAATTCTTTTATTTTAACTTTTTAAAATAATGTCAAATTAATTCTATTTATATTTTATCAAAATTGCCTTTAATGAAACTTTCAACTACTTAAATTGTTCATTTTATATTGAATATTTTAGCTATGGATATCTAAATTGTATATATAAACTAAAAGAAAAATAAATAAATGATTGTTGAAAAAAAAAGTAAAATAAAGGACAAAAAATAAAGAGTTTATTGAAATGTATATAAAAAAAATTATCTTTAAACTTAAAAATACTCTCTATTATGACTAGATGCTTTTTAAAATAAAAAGTTTAGAAAATGTAAGGATGTTATGCCATATTTGATTGCCACATTTTTCGTGAAAAATGTCACATTCGAGAAAAACGAATTTCACTTTAACCATTTAATTGCAACGCAAAAATGGAAATCAAATTTCAAGATACAACCATTTTAAACTGCATTTTTTTTTTTTTTCATGAAAAACGAATTCTTATGAGTTGAGTAAGTTTTTACTTTCCAACTAACATAAAATTTGAATTCTTTTCTACATTTGCCTATCAAATGAATCCTTAAAAGCTTGTTTGTCATGACCTTTGAGAAGTCAAAAAGAATTTTTAAGATTCAAAAGTTATTTTTTAACTCACTCGATTGATTTTATAAAAATGTTTCTTCTACTTAAAAGAGTTGTTCGAAGAAAATGATCTAGTGTGTAGGATAGCTAAAAGCTCTTCAAAGAGGAAAAAAAAAACCTCTTTAAAAAATTAATTTTCAAACACTAAGTTAGATTCATAGTAAAGCTCTTTTACAAAGTGAGAAATGGCATATCCTGTAAACAAAGTGTCATTTTCATCCTCTTTTAACACTTTAAATGGACGCTCCTTCTTCCCCATCTTCTCCCCGCCGCCTTACTCCCAACCACCTAGATCCCCCGTCCATCTACAGAAACCCGACCACCTCCATCCACCCATCCTCCTCTCAGTGGTGCGTCGCACCCACTGCACTTCTCCCTTCCCGTGTTATTCCCCTCTCATTGCACTTCTGAGGGGCATTACTGGTAGCAAAAATCACACCTTGTTGATTGCAAGTTGATTAATGCAAAACACGTCAATTTTCATCAATCAAGCCAAAATAGTATCATGCGAAACATTATAAATGAATTTAAAAGATTTAAATTTGTATTCAACACGAAGTCAATTACAAAGAATCACAATCAACCCCATCCAACTATAAATAAAATGTGCATATGTTCTGATTCAGATTATGGGGGATGACAAGGAGGGTCGAACTACACGAGGGGATGGAAGGGCAGAGTAAGTAGGGAAGGGACAGCAAATATAATTTCCGAAAATGTAATGTACAAAGGGCTATCAACTTTATCTTGATAGTAAATTTCTAAAAAAATCAAGTCAAGAAAACTTGAAGGGGCCGTTCTCTTTGTGTTTCAGTCTTTTCTGAATTTATTTTGAGTTTTGTGTTTTGGGGGTGTATTTTGAGATTGTTAAAAATGTGCTCTTTTTTACATTTTCAAAAATTGTTTTCGAAAATAAAAAAAGGAAAACGTGTTCTCTCTCTCTCCAACTCATTTCAGTTGTCATCTCTCTCTCTCTCTCTCCTCTCGTGCGATTGTCGACGATCTCCCTGCGAGCGGCGCAATGGTGGTTTGGGTGCTCCCCACGATCTCCTTCTTCATCTTTTTTTTTCCTTTCTTTGATGCGGTGATTGGTTGGGTTCGTGGTGTGCAGGTGGTGTTGTAACTGAAAAAAAAAAAAAAAAAAGAAGCAACAATTCTATTGCAGGCAAGTGTCGCGACTTGGCGATGGTTGGTGCAGGCGGTGGCTATGGCGATTTTGGCTGTGATTGGGTCGACGTTTTGGATAAATTGGAGCTATGTTCCTTTCAATTTTTGAGGATGATTTTTGATTGATTTTGGTATATGTTTGGGTAGTGGTTTGTGTGGTTATTGAAGAAAGGATTGAGGACTTCACAATGGTATGCAAATCCGATGGTGGTGGAGGAAGATGGCCGGAGTTTAGAAGGTTGGAAGTGACTGCTCCATTATTTTGGCAGAAGAGGGTTGGAAAGTGAAAAGTGACTATTTCCTGTGTTTTCAAGTTTTTCATAAGTTTGACTTGAAAACGTCCAAAACGATGTTTTTTTTCATTTTCAAAAGCGCGTTTTCGAAAATAGGAAAGAGAACGCTTTTTCACTGTTTTGAAAAATAAAAAATAGAAAACGACCTAAAACGACCAAAGAGAACGGCCCCGAAGTTTTTAAGAACCATTTTCGTAGACCTTCACAAAATTATCTCAATAAATAAGTGCATTGCCCCTAAAGGCCCAATCAATATCATCTTTTGTGGAGACAAGGAGCTGGAGAATGATCAAATACAAATTTCACTCCAGAGATTATTCTCATTGATTTGCATGAAGAGGTGAAATTCTGTAGAAGTTCAGCCCAAAAAAAAAAAAACTGCTCCTGAGACAATCTTCATATTTGAACACATTTTAATCCTCAACTGTGAGGGTGCATTTGGACATTATGCAATAACGTATTGCAGTTCAAATCTTCAGAGTACCCAAGAAACAAACCAACAAAACAAATTACGCCTTCTCTTTTATTCCTCAAACGCAGTTGATCTTGAAGAGGATGTTCACCTGCAAGATGAGAAGCTCAAACTAATAGCCCCAATAATCATTTCGGATTTCATCATCAAACTTCTTCTTTAGTTCAGGATGCTTCGCAAAGTATTCATCAGCTGTCATCGTACTAAGCTTCATCTGTTGCACCAAAATCGAATGAAAAATCCAGAGAGAAAGATGGGATGGGGTGGGAATTTATACTTTCAAAAAATGTGTATGCTTCACCTTCAACTCTTGGACATCTGCAATTTCTTTTTCTAATCTTTCAGACTCCTTAAGTGACCTCTGCTCAGCCTCTTTAAGCTCTACCAACTGAAACTCAAGACAAGAAACATTAATATAAGATTCTCCTAAAATTTCAGAAGAATAGAGAGTTGCAAATAAGTAATGCAACTGCGCACATGTCAGGGTATCTTCACTTGTCACTAGTTTATGAGGGTAAGGTTGATCTGCAGTGTATGCTGATTGCCTACTATTACCCTGACAATCCCCACCAATTTCTGTATATCTGTATCGAGGGATGAATTCCTCCTCTAGTACTGTTTTGATATAATGTACTTCTTTGAAGATTGTGATCATGAAGTGATCTGGGGAGAAAAAGAAAAAATGTAGTTCTTTCAAGAGCAATTCTAAATGTTCTTCCAAGAATCATGTTTAGTATTTCAGAATCCTTCAAAATCCCACTTGACAAATACTTGCATTCTTAATTTGTTTTCAATTTTTAAAAAATATTGTTTGGCTTGATTTTCTCAAGATGCTTGTTTAGATAATATCCCAGCAAGTATAAAATTTACCACTTCCCCAGACAGTTGTCAACAAATTCATGTACCCAAATGAATTTATTTGTCCGTTGGACACTGAAAGAGGAGAAAGATATAAATTTCCCCAGCATTGAACCTATTTGTCCAAAGCTGTAATTATAGATTATATTCCTAATTCTTCTCACCAGCGCATCAAACTTGGGCTTGTACTGAGGAGTGACATTGTCAACATATTGTGGGATTTTAACCTCTGCAAAGCAAAATATGATTGATCAGATGCACCACTTCAAGCCAAAAAGTCAAACAGTGAAGTGCAATCAGGCTCCAAACAGTGCAGAAAATTATCTAGAAGCTGGAAATTCTAAACAGGAATATAAGAGTTTGGCTAACAAAATTAACTTGTAAAATTTCTTATGAGAGACAATTAATTGCTGAACTATTCTCAGGCTTTTTGCCACACCTCGCGACTACTTTCTCAGCCTTATTGTTTCTGACAACAAATCCCCGTGCTCAAAATTTATTCTAAAATGAAGCATGTTCACAAATTTAGTGTGTGATAAGGTCACTTCGGCTCCCCAACACGCGCGCGCGTGTAGATAGAAACAGATATGTGCACGTTGCAGATCAAGTAAAACCTTGGTTAATATAGGTATATTAGACATTTTACACTTCATTTTCGACAAAAATAGACCATTTCAATTCCAGAGAAATTGTCTTTCTTAAGCATTCTCCATTGTCCATAATGAAATCATTACAAGGTGAATAAACTAGAGGTCAAGGTCACTTAATTAGGACTAAGATATCTTCTCGGAAACAAAAAAATACCTGATTTTATCATGTTTTGGTTGGAAGCTAAACTAGAGGTTCTAATGAGTTGTTCTCAAATTCTAAAATTTGATATATCATGATCCAAAGATAAATGGAAATTCTGAGGAATTGTTCTCGAATTCAAAAAATTAATATAGAAATTTCCCTGGATCATCTCCTCAAGCACATTATTGTTCTCAATTATAACTCATAGCTAGGGAGCTGTGTTAACGGATAAGGTTTTTCAAAACAGCTTCATAATCTTGATTGAGCCCAATTCTCTAAAATGAACTACAGTATTATTGATATAAATTCCAATTTTTACTACTTGCACTACCAACTATTGTCAAACAAAGTTGACCATTCAAAAATAAAGGTGATGCAATCATGCAATAACACAAAAAGATTATATTGAATATGAGGCTGTTTTGGGGCTTCTACTTAATGATGTCATCTAAAACGCTAATTTTTAAAACAAAAGTTGAAGACAAACTATCAATACAAGCATGCAGATTTTGTGAAGGTCCAAGTTGACTCAAAAAAATAAAAAAAATGTATCGCATGGTAAAATTTATCTCAGAAATGCTGGATATTTCATTGTGCCCCAGAACAAACTGAAAACACTTTCAGTTCCCTGTTTTAATCTCGCTTTCCTCTCCCACTTTTCTCTTCTCTTCTCCCCTTTCTTCCTTCTCTTCCCCTTTCTCTTGTCTTCTACAATTCTAGTTATTATTCGATTGCATCCATCATCATTAGTTTAGCTATAAATGGATAACCAGTGGTCTCCATATCTGATACATATGTACAAATTTAGGATTACAGGCGGTAATCTGGTAACGTATCAAGAATGAAGAACCTGCCTATATTCATTCAATTTTACGGATTCAGTTGCTGATATAAATTTACGTGTCAAGTTTTGTTGGGTTTCTTTAAATCTGCTGACTAGAGTTCAAAGTAAAGAGTGGAAACCCATGTGCTCAATTTCGTAGCTTGGGGACCTAGATGCTCTAGCATGTAAGGGTTGGGAAGCCGAGGTCCAATGCTCCCTATCTGAAAATCAGTTTGTTACTTAACTACCATAACGCATTCACATGCATTAGGAAATTCAAACAAAGTGCTTCTTGATAACCAGACATATTTTACAGCCAATTTTTAAACACTGGAGAAGTCGTACCAGCACTCAACAATCCATTGAAAAATGCACTTAAATATAGGCTTTAAATGAAACCCTGATCAGATATTAGAACATGCCTACTGAATCATATTTCTTAAGTAGAAAAACTAATCAGCATGGATAAAATAACTCGTCCTTCATGCTGGAATTAGTTTTTGCAATCAAGAGAGTATTTTTACTTGCGGTCATGAACCTACCTAGCAACAAATTATCGGCCCATTGGGCATGACTTTATGTTTTTACTTCCTGTAGAAGAGCTTCCTAAAGAAACTACCTTAGTAGAAATTAATTTTCTATTCCGGAAGTGCTTTATAGATTCCTCTAAAAACTTTTCAAACTAAAAGAAATACTTTCATTAAATTAGCCAAACGGGGTCTAAAAGCAGCTTTGGGATCTCAAAAGTAGATTTAGGGTTCTCAAAAGCCATGCCATGCTTAAGAATTATCAAATAGACAATACCATGAATTCAGCTTTACACACACACACACACACACACACACACACACACGTGTTAGCATCTTTTGCCCAGATAAGTTTATTGCGTACAAATTCTACATGCATATCACTGATGGTACCATATAGAGGGTGTGTGTGACAAAATAAAATAAAATAAATGTTGCAAGGCCGCGAGCTGTTAGTGAATGTTGAATTGTCTAGTACAGATTGGATTAAATGAGCACCATAGTTTTAAGTGATACCATTTAAATCTTATTAAACATGCTAAATAAAATAAGCACTTAAAATATTTTGCTGAATTTTGTCATCAAATACCACCTTAATCTAAGAAACAAAAATCAAATATATGAACATTAGCCAAAGATTAAAATAATTATCCACAATGTTCTCTCTCAGTGTATACAACCAGCACAGTATGTGGACCTAGACCTAAAGGGATTTGAAATATTATTTCTAACATTAAAGTGAGAGAACATCACATGAAAAAAATAGTCTTGCAGCAAGGAGGTTCAATGCTGTCCAGGAAGAGATTTGCTAGGCAAAATAAAAAACCAAAAGCAACATACGGCACATACCATCATATGCTTGCTTATATATATCAACCAAGCGAGAGCCAATCCCTTTTCTGTAATACTCCCAGTCAATGGGTTCTGGTTCCTGCAAGATTTAAGAAACTAAAGATCAATTGAAGAAATCCAATCTTATGAGCATCCGTTGTACTGGTCTTTCAAAAAAAGACAGAAGAATTTGGCACCATTGCAGTTTAGAAACCATTGCCTAGACATGCCTGTTCAAAAATATAAGTCACTTAAATTGGATTATCAATATACGAAAACATACTGTGGGATGAAACCCTTTTAGTTAAGCTGATAGCAGGTATTATGTAAAATTTAGGTTTTGTTTAAACCCCATTTTTTGAGAAATTAGATTTTGTAATTATATTTTTTAGAGAATGCATGGTTAAAAAGTAGGAAAATGTTTGGAGTTTCCGTGTAAAACTATTTTATTGGAAGAAAGTGGGTTAAAAATGAGTTTGGGAAAAAATGAGTTTTTAAAGGGTGTTCTCAAACAGGGACTTAGCTATTTAGACAAATAAAGAAAAAATTGACCACACGTGACTCTTTCCTCTGGGGCTTAGAATGTTTCGCATGATGCTACATTGTTAATAATAAATATCCATCAGAACCATCTCACTCAATTTCTTCTTCACTTCCCAAGGCCATCCCTGTTAACAATTTCAAGTTTTGACATGTAATCGGATTGCTTCTGTGTGCCGCAATTCATCCAAAAAATTACATGCCAAGTCCTGGCTTTGGACCATTGTTTAAAAGAGCTGTTTAAAACTGATGCCTTGAGTACAGTCTCGAGTGAGGCTAGAATGTCAAGTGGGGTGAGTTGTCACGGCCCGGCCCGGCCCGGCCTAGAGATTCTCGTTCAGGAGCAGAGGGAAAGAAATGAATTTTTAATAGGGGGAAAAAAAAAATTGTGCGCCAGCTTGGCTAGCAACATTTGCAAGCATGAGCTGGCTCACTAGGTGGGCTAAGCCAAGGCCGACAATGGACAAGCCTAGCAGCTTGGCTCAATCCACTTAACACCCTAAGTGAAGCTTTCATTCAAAGCCTCAAAGTTCATGCCTTAAATGCCATTTGGACCATGAAAAGCTAGGGAGACAAATATAAGAACATATTTTCAAATTAACCCAAAAGAAAGTTTTTTTTTTTTTAAAGGGTAAAACTCAATCCCTTGACGAATAAACATCTACTTCCAGTCATCTCATATACAACTCAGCCAAACATCGTTGCAATCATTGAAACGAATACGAAAATGCAAAAAAATTATAAATTGCTAATGCATCAAACAAAATCCACGAAAAGCTACAAATCCCTCAGATCTGTATCATACCCAGATTGGAAAACCCCAAATGGTCCGTCAATACAACAACACGAAATTAATTTAAGACGTACATAAGGGAAGAGGAAAGAGAGTTGGGACCTGGCTGAACTTGGTCTGCAGCTGGGTGTTGACTTCATCGAAGGCGCGGCGGAGGGTGGCAAACTCCTTGCGGGCCTCATCGGAAACGAGAAGCTTCGCCATCCCTTCCCAATTAATCGTCTTTCCAGCCTTGAATGCTACATCTGCAATCTTCTTTCCTGCACCACTCATTTTCTCTCTTTGATTGATCAAAGGCAAATTATAGAGGATAGAGTAATTGAATGAACGCACGGCGGGACTTCGGGTCGGAGAGTGTTGGGCTGTGTCTGTGTTTGTTTGTATAGCTCGCGTAAATGCCCTATAAGCGTGGTTGGGGAGACGAAAGCTTTTTTCTTTCTTTTCCCTTCCCTTTTTTTTTTTTAAAAAAAAAAATTTCAAGCTCGAGGCTATTTGTTAGTTGTTACATTTAAAATTGAAAAATTACGAGTACCTGTTTTTTTAAGTCCTCATTTCAATAACGAGATCAAATAATTTTACTTCAAAAATCAAGTATCAACCCCACGCCCATCACATTACACACTCATTACCATCCTCATTTTCACTTCCAACTTCCAACACAAACCCCATCTTCACTCCCACAACACCGTACATCGCCAGCCACCACCTATCGCAAGCGAAATCCTCTCCCAAATATGTCTCCCACCTTCAATTGGCTCCACAACACCGTGTGGGGTCGAAAATCTACCAAGAAAGATTTTGGAGTTGCGAACTAAAAATTTGAATTCGTTCCTCATCGATGGGACCCACCATGGTGGAACTATACCCAGGCGTCGCCACCTCATTCGATCACTACTCCAGCCATGGGTTTTCATCAATTGGATCATAATCTGCTTTTAGTTGTGTTGCATTTGTGCTTTCTACGACGGTGCTGCATTTTTTATTCTTCGTTAATGATTTATGAGTTTGGTTGTGATCTGAGTTGTATTAAAGGTAAAGGTGGTGGTTGTGACTGTGGTTTAATTGTAGATATGGTAGGGATTTTGAGGTCAGTTGAAGGGGAAGTAGGTGGTGGTAGCGACATTGGTTTGAATGTGGAGGTGGTGGATTCAAGGTAGAGGTGGTGGAGTTGAGGTGACGACGACGATTTTGGATGGTGTCAATAGTGGTGGAGTGAGATGAGGTGGGTGAGTTGAAGAGCAATTTTAACCAACTAATTAGATAATTTGTGATATAATAAAACATAAATTATTATGATTAAATATGTAATTGTAACTCACATATTGTGATTTTGTGATTGAAACTCGTGTAGTTTGTGACTACTATTTGATTGTGGTCATAAATTGTATGTTATCAAAGTCAAATATTATTAATTAAATTATAGGTCACAATATTTTATCGTAGGTGACAAAATGTCACTATTTGATTTTTGAAAAAAAAAAAAAATCACAAATTTGTTATTTTTGAAACGGTATTTTGAAAAATGTGTAGTTATATAACGTTCCCTTTAAAAGATTTCTAACTTTCCACTTCTTTTGCCAAAATGAAACTTGTGTCACATGGTCACTAAGTCACGCAATATGGTTATTGTGTCATTTTATTAATATCGTGGTCATTCAGTCACATATTAATATTTTCTTGTCAAAAAATTAATCTAATAAGGTTAAAATCTATAACCTCGAAAATTAATCTAATAAGGTTAAAATCTATAACCTCGAACTTGACCTCAAGCTTTAGAAGTCTGGGGTTTCGAAACATCCCCTAGTGAAAAGTGGCTCAACCTCGTGGCCTCCCCATCCTGAGGTTGGAAATTCAACTCAGAAGTTCTTCATAGTCCAACCTCTCGTATATTAATATTAGTAATTTTTATAACTCATCGTATTTTAATTTTTTGCAAGCCCACTAAAAATAGTTATTAGAGCAAGTATATGTCAATCGGCCAAACTCGTTAATATATGTTCGTTGACTCATCTTGTAGGGTTCATTTCTTTAAAATTTAAAAGGACTTCTCAGTTTTTACGTTCATTCTTTTGATGGTTATACCATTCCTTTTACAGACATTTTTCTCTGAAAAATTCGTTAGAAAGTCGAGACCTTTAAACAAAGAGTTTTACTACACGTACATTTTAGTTGATATTCTGTTTTACATTATATCACGTGACACACAATTCTATCATATTTCTCCGACTTCAAAAACAATCAATGACATCGATTTTGTCACATATTCAAATATCATCCAAGTTGTACACAAATAATGTACAATTGAGCAACGATGGGAAGAATGATAAAAACAAGCAGTTTGTTGGAGAAGTCCAAGAAAATTTGTCTATAAGATAAAGCGAGTTCGACTAGTTGCTCCTATATTTCTTTTCTGCGTGGGAGACAATAATGTTATATAAGAAGGACGGGCTCATCTCCTGGTAGTCATTAGATGTCATAAATAGACATGTCAATGCTAATATTCGTTAGTTTGCACGGGGATATTAATTTGGTTTTAATTGCAACATTTACGATACGATTTTATGTCGAATATCCGAACATTGAGGTTGAATCATAAATTTCAGTAAATTTGTTTTACACGAGCTGATTTAAAATTCATAAAATTTGTTAATTTTCAAGCACGTATACTCGTAAGATGGAATATATGAGCCTGCTTCAGCCCTTTTTTTTTTTGTCAGAAATGCATTTTTGACTTGTGATTTAATGGAGAACGTGTCGTTAAAAAATAAGGAATGCAAGTAATATTATTGTATTAATGAATATATAATTAAAAATACGAGAGAGAAATGTATTTTTGAAATAACAAGGACCAAACAATATTGAAAAATGCAATTGTACATTACAAGTTTATCAAACTTTTTTCTAGTTGCTTGAGTTATAGTAGCAAGAACTGAAAAAGGCACGAACAAATTATAACATTATTCACGGAGGAGGATACAAAATAATTTTTATTTGAAGGTTCTGGACAATTCAAATTTATGATAGAAATTTGTTACATGGTGACTTTGTACTATCTCATGTAGAGATGACAACAAGTGGAATTGAAGTAGAGGTCAAGACTAGGGCAACCCAGGAATTTTTAGTAGTTAGGGGGTTAGACGAGTTTAAAAATTGTCCTTGTTTGAAAAAAGAACTATGATGTATATCAACAATGCTATTTGTACCAAGTTCCTTGACAAAAGTGATTGACAAAGTGACGTGTTGAGTGGAGATCAAGTGGTAATGAACAGTTGTGCAACACCGTGCTTTGCCATTACATGATTAGTGTTTATAATTATAACTTGTGCCCTTATATTTATTTATTTACTCGTAAATTTAATATTTATTTATGTCATAAATGTTTGTCATGACATATTCATACATGTCAATGTATTCACAAGTATACTTGAAATTTCAAAAAATAAAAAGTTTTCAAATGTCAATGAGTCAAGAAATGTCTTTAAAGATATGTATCCTGAATGTTTTATTACGAGATGTATGTCTACGCCATAAAAGGTGTGAGTGAAAAATAGGGCGTGAGGGACTGGCGCACCCAACCAATATTTAATGTTCAATGATAATGTTAATGTTAACCGCTTTGCGGTATTACCGGTATGACTCGGTCGGGTTTCAAATAATATCTGTCCACTGCATTCTGGTTGGCTAGACTATACATCAAGTAAGCTCACGATGTCAATGTTAAATTTTTTAAAAGAAATGAAAGAAAATGGGATACATAATGAAAGCAATTCATATGCATATCATAATCATGCATCATATGTATGACGTTTTCTTATTAAGCGTTAGCTCATCCAACGATATCTCTTTCCATTTTTAGATGATGCAAGATGACGACTTGTTGATGACACGGACACAGTACTATCATATTTAAATGTTGAATTCGATAATTGAATTTAAAATTTTAATTTACTTGTTCTATATTTTGTTGACCACAAATGATTTTAAAATAATAAGCAATTGTTACTTATTATGACAAAGAAAAATTTAATCGTTTTCTGTATTTATGATTTTAAAAAGAGAATGGAGTGATGGCACTTTCGGGGCTAAGTAGATTTGGGGGTGTTACAAGTTGTGATTTTAAATTTACACGAAACTGGGGGCGCCAAAATGGAGTATTTTTGTGGGGGAAAATGAATATTTGCAAAAATTCCACAAACCATTCTCTCTCTCTCTCTCTCTCTCTCTCTCTACATTTCCTCCAAATCAATCTCCTCGGCCAAACCCATTTCCTCCCAATTTGAAATTACACAAATGACGATATGAATGTCTATATTTTTTAGGCTTTTCTCCACTCCAGCCATATGTGCTGTAAATGTGCTGTAACTTGTTTGGGTTGAAAGTTCGAACTGAAGTTTGGGGTTGATTTAATTTGGTAACATAAGCTATATGGCAACGAAATATTGAGAATTTTGAAAAGCCCAATTGGATGCTACTGATTGGGAAACGAAGGAAGAGGAGCCCATAGAAGATGTACAACAAAAAATGCCCCCAAAAGGACAACCAATATAAACACGAATTTGGTAGTTTTGTACTCCGTGTGAAGAAAGTCGATGGAAAAAGGGAAATTTGTGAGCATGAGAAGTGGAGCAATCTTCGATATGATAAGTTTGATGAAGAATTTGTGTAATTATATAAATAGGAGAACTTGAAAAAACTGAATTACACGTAAAAAATATTAAAAAGATACCATAAAACTGTTTTAACTAAGATCCTTGCATGCGGTCGCATGGATCAATTGAAAACCTTCAGATTTGGTTCGGTGTGGAGGCATGCGACCACACCCATGTTTGTGCTATGCTGTCGCATTGTTGTCCGACTTACTCCAAGTTTGAGTTCTTGATTCTAATGCATTTCAACTTGTTTCCGCTCACATGCCCAACATGGAACTTAGTGTTTGACTTGTTAATTTCAACATCTTGGACTCCGTAGTTTGGACAAGTGACTCGCGTGGCTTCATTGACTCTATTTGATCTCGAACTTGCCCTTAGCCTGTACTCAATGCAAATCGAACCGTTGATGGCTTGGATACCATCGGTGGTCAAGCCCTACATGGAACTTAGTCTTTGACTTGTTATTTTCAGCCTCTTGGACTCCGTAGTTTGGACAAGTAATTGCATGGTTTAATTGTATCTATTTGATCTCGAACTTGCCATTGGCCTCCACTCAACATATATTGAACCACTGATAGCTTATATCCCATGAGAGAGATTTCCATTACATTTGTAGCCTAGAAAGAAATCATAAAATTGAGCTATGAACTTGGCTTTTTTGTCCCATTAAGTAATTCTCTATCATAAAATTATTCGAGCTTAAATTAAACTTAAACACAAAATTATTTTTGAAAAGAAAAACTTAGGCCCTTTCAACCGTATAATATAGTCATACTCGGGGCAGATTGGGGGCTCCCCAACCCATTTCAATTTTCCAACGTTAAAAACTTAGTAATAATAATTTATAGAACATGTATTTAAATTTTAATGATTTGATTTAGTGGCATTTGAAGTTGGCCCAACACATATTCATAGAATTGAACTAGATTTTGAATGAAGGCTGGGCATTTCGAACACCTAAATAATGGGTGAGTGTTTCTGTTTTGCAGGATCAGCCAAATATAGAAGATGTTTTGTCCCTGGATTCCGAAAATGAGAATGTGGATGATAATGTGAATGTCGTGGAAGATTAAACAATAGGAGGAGATGGAATGACTGTGCCTGAAGTTGGTATGCAGTTCAAGGATGAAAAAGAAGTGTATGATTTTTATGCAAGATATGCTTATGCCGTAGGTTTTTCAGTTAGGAAAATGAGTTCGACGAGGGATGATGACAGTGTTTTGAGATTTGTCACGTAGGCACGAATCATCACAGGCAATCAACGTTGCTTGGTTGTGGTTTGCTATCGAAGGAGAACACATATACATTTGTGAGGTTGTTCAAGACATGGTTGAAGTGCATGTATGGTCAAGCTAAACTAATCGACCAAATTCAAATTTACAACATGTCGCTAGTTAACATAACATAACCAGTTCACCGTAAACAACTAATGAAGTCGTGTCCATCCCCTTCAGTTTCCCTTCTACGGGTAATTTTTCTCGACGGACCATCACAATCATAGTCACAGAAATCAAGAGCTCTTCTTCATTATTTAGTCGAACTTGAGATTGGAACATTCGCGACATATTTTCAACTTCTTCATTCGCTGCTAGTTTAGCCCTAGTAACGCTAGATTCACCGATTGTTTCTCCATCTTTTAACAAATCCCAAAACCCACACTTCACACTGTAACATGAAGAATTTGTCTTTGTTAACAGTGTCCCTTTCAACCTCGAAAAACTTCTGAAATCCATGTACACAAAGTGGACATCGATGTTTTATCGGGCAACCATGGCTAACTCTGGAGTTCTTTCTCGGCATTCCTTGTTCCTAAATCAAACCAATTTACATAATCATAAGTCTAGCAAATGTCAAATTGAAAAAACAAATGGAAACTTCAGCATCTCCGTCACCATTCAATTCACAGAAATTAAAAAACAAAATCTGCTCAGGCATCAATTTCCTCATAAACCAGTAAGCTCAGACATCAATTTCCTCCGAGCATAGAGTAAATTTTTTTTTTTTTTTTTTGAAATTCAATCACATAGCCATTGGTGTACTGAAGTCAAAAATCTCACATTACTAACCGCAAATAATCAATCTACGCAATCAGCTAAGCCATCAATCCGCGAAGCACAGAAATTAAAAACAAAACTTGAAATTTAATCATGGACTTGAACCTCACAAAAAAACAATCACATAAATGTCGTTGCTGGAAAACCAAAAAAGAACTTCGACCAAAGAAGTTAGCGGTAATAGAACGATTCAGAGATGAGATTTCTTGATCATTTTTTGGTGTTATTCGACCGTCTCTGACACGACGTGGGCTTTCAAAACGGTGCGGAGAGGGGGCAAACCACACTGCTAGAGTTGACCAGCTGTCGGAGATGGGGATGACGCTGGAGGTGCGGATACTGCCAGACCTGAGTGGCTGCCGAAGGTTTGTGATTTGGGAGGAAAGGTTTGGTTTCAATTGATTTGAGGGAAATGGGGAGAGAGAGAACGCTATTGAGTTTTTCAAATTTTTAAGTTTTTTTTTTTTTTTTTATTGATGTCATGTCACTTTGTCAACCAATTTTATCAATTGGCTTTGTACATATAGCGCGGTGGGATATATATAGATTCCTTGGCTGGGGTACATGTATATTAGAATTTACATATTTATTTACCAATAAATGATGTTGAAATATTTGATTGGATCAAAATTTTATCAGCCATATAAAAAAATTCTCAATACACATGACAATTTATTATTTAATATATTAATGTAATAGTTTTTTATTACCTTGTGTATCAAATCATAAATTTCCATGTGCACGCTAGCAGACGCACCGTGGGGCTTGGTAGGTCTCCCAAAAAAATTGAGTTTTTTTTTTAATGTTTTGTCTCAATTTGCAAGGTCGCTATGGATGTCAAACGAAATCAAAATATTGTATTCTTAATACCGTTTCAAAGTGTTCATAACCTAATTTTTTACGTTAACGACATGCAAAACGATCAATTGTAACAAATATTACAACGCATCAAAATAAGTTGTTTCAAACTAGTATTTCGAGAATTTTGATAACATGCTAATTTTAAAAAAATTTCGACGATTATACGCTAGTCAAATTCATAAATCACCTAAGTCATCTCTAAACTCGTTTTGAGAACTACGTTGTAGACATATTAAATGATCCAAACAAATATCAAAAATAGTTAGATGTGCGTCAAACACGCGTCTTAAAAAGAAACGTGAAATTCGCCTTTTCTTTAGAAAAATTCAATTATTTTATTAACGCTTATTATTTTTGTGCGACAAA
The DNA here is from genome assembly GCA_903798255.1 of Fraxinus quadrangulata. Lineage (NCBI taxonomy): Eukaryota > Viridiplantae > Streptophyta > Magnoliopsida > Lamiales > Oleaceae > Fraxinus > Fraxinus quadrangulata. Next base: position 1,668 of record CAIGRB010032936.1, on the reverse strand, counting down.
TTTTGAACATCATTTTATTAGGAAATTTTACATCAAATATAGCGTCAAAAATTTCGGATCGTTACAAAATTGGACTGCAAGTTTTGCTCATTTCAAGTTGCAACGGTATAATAATTTTTTAAGGAGCAATTTAATATTATATAGCAACAAGAACTAAACTATCAATCGACTTCAACATTGTGATTGGAAAACTGACAATTACTTTTTTGTAAGTTTAATTATGTCCCTCTAACTCAAAATATTCGCGCCCGCTACTGCATGTGTATGTTACATGTGGCGATCGTAGATAATTTTCACTATAAATAACATTATTTTTTTTGACACATTATCAATTTGTAAAAAAATTATGTAAATGATGATATATAACAAGCATTTTTCTTGGTTAATCATTCGTGCTAAATTTTTCTCAAAAATAAAAAATAAAAATCCAAGCGGTTTGAAAAATATGATCCGCCGTCCGCTTATGGCCATATTTTCCAATACAATACGTCAAGGTCAAAACATAACCTTCCATTTTGGACTTTTAAAGAAACAACGAAAAAGACACGTTCCTTCTCCTTTCATCTCTGTCATCTTTTTCTCTCTAATATAGTATATGTGCCGGGCTTCGCTGAGTTTGTCACAACGCAACCTGTAATCATCCGCTTTGCAATTTTGAAAACTACTTACCTTTCCTCTCATTAGTTACCCTCAAATTGTTGGGGATAATTTAATCTTTCAGGGTTCTGCTTTTGCAAACTTAATTGAAGGGAGTTCCTGCTCACAATCAATACGAGAAATAATGGTTCAGATCAGCGAATTGTATCCTTGTCTTCGTGAAAACGCCAAAGTTAGTGTTGATTTTGATGTGCGTGCATGTCCTGTCATTTTTGTGATCATGCCCATTACGTATTTTTGTTAAGGATTCTGCAAATTCAATATCACTGAAGGTTCTCTTTCTGTTATAGATTTTGTGTGCTTATTATGTCGTTCCTATATGTTATATTGACTCCAATTCCTGACCTTGATTTTTTTTTTTTTTGGTTTAACACTATTATTATGATTTTTGGGCACTGATAGTAACAAAATTTCGAGAAAGGCTATCCTAAAATATCTCCAAACATCACAGTTTTATTTTTTGTTGGGTACATTTTGTTTTCCTTGACCAGTATCCTTTTGCATCTGGGGTCGTTGTAAAGTCGAGTTGTTATGCCTTTGTCATTGGAAGAGGTAAAAAAATATAGATGATTTTGAGGGTTAATTATCTATTTCTGTTCAGCAAATGTAAGGGATTTTTGATTTGAATGGCAGTATCAAGTAGCTCAGATGTATATGGTTATGAAAATGCAACAACAAAACTCCACAGGGAGTGAAGGGGTGGAGGTTTTGGAGAACAGACCTTTCGAAGATGCTGAGTTTGGNTTTTTTTTTTTTTTTTTTATCTTTATGAGGTTCAAGTTGCCAGTTAGTACGCTCACCAAATTGACGACCCTTAGGTTTTCTTCCAACTTCGATAAAAAGTTTTCTACTTCAGTGTATTTTGATGATATTCATTTTCTGGCACATTATTCCTCTTCATCCTTTTTCACTAATCTGCATATATCTTTAGACTACTATACCACTCTCCAGAGCTGTTTTAGTTTTATATTATCCTGTCTGGTTTTGATTAATTGGATCCGAAACTTCTTC
>CAIGRB010032930.1:18554-35771 GCA_903798255.1 Fraxinus quadrangulata | reverse complement strand
GCTTACGCCTCAATCCGCCTCGAGACTTAAGTCCCGCCTCATAAAGAAAAACCGCTTCAGTACTTAGTTTCGCCTTTTTAAACTTTGCCTGCGATAATTCAAGTTGAAGGGATGCTTTTGTAGTTCATGTTAATTATAATTTTTCTTCAATTCCAATATAATACTTGGTTTTTAGATTTTTCATTGTTTTTCATCCCTTTGTGTATTTAATTTGAAACCTTTTATCAGTAGGATTGTGAATTTGAGGCATTTGCATCTTTGTGTGGCTTGTTCTTTCAATTTGGTTCCCAGGATTGGAAATTGGTTCAATTACAGCAACTACATTTTAGTATCTGTTCCGATTTTTCATGGTTATAAGCCACCCCAAACATGCTAATGTATCGAATGGGATGTGGAGGTTGATTGTGTGCCTTCTGTCTATTGAAATTACAGCCAAAGCATCAGTCCATTGAGGCCATAAGTAGAATCTTCAATATCTCTTCATAAGTATCAGTTTCATGTTATCATGCCCATATCTGTGCTTCTTAGGTCTAGTTATGGAGGCTTTTTCTGTGGGATCAATATAGAGTAAAATGATAGTAGGGAGACTAGGAGCATACCCTTATTGATGATCCAATCATTTCTTCTGGAGCTGAGAATTAATAAATGTGAACTCTTAAAAGAGTTCTAAAAGATGCCCTTCTCTTACCCAAGATTATTTGTCTTTTGGAGAAATTGTTTATTTTGAAGGTCTGTTAGAGATTCCCGTTATGTTACTGCTCCTTTTTGTGTGTGCGCGCGTGTTATTTAGACAGTGTGGGATGAATAGGTGGGGAAACATGTAACTAAAACTGGATTCCTAACTTCCAAATGGCATAGGATACATTACCTGTACTTGAACACTTGCATGTAAATGAAGAATTGGAATAAACAGTTAAAAGAGAGAGGAATGAGTTATGGTTGTTTTTCTTCTATTTTCATTTTTTTAAGTTAATAACTATAGTTACTATACTAACTACTGATGGATATCAATATCAAAAACTAATAGAAATAATGCATTTTATACAAATAGAAGAGGCAACTTGATAAAATTTGTTATAAAATATTTCATTGTAAAACATCAGTCTAGTAATTTATAGTGAACAAGTGGATTTCATATCATCAAAATTGAGAGAGGAATTTTTTGGTTACCAAGTCAAATCTCCTGAATCTAATGTTAGTTAAAACGATTCAGATTGACGTACTCCTAGAGTTGGCATATAAAAAGTCAACCTCTTTCATATGTGCGTAATGATTCAATGCATATATAATATATAATATTTTATTTCAAGAAACAACCATAACGCAATGATACTTCTTTTATTACATATATCATGTCCACTGCACATCATTACAGATTCAATGCATATATATAATTTCATATTTGGTTTCAAGTAACAACCATAATGCAATGTTACTTCTTTTAATACATATATCATGTAGCTAGCATACACCTTGTCTGTACACGGGCAATACAACATACTCCTTTATTTTAGGCACAACCTTGGGGTCATCAAAGTCATATGGCCTAATTGGTTTAGCTAAAAATCAGATTTTTAGTAAATGTTTTTTATAAAAGTTGATAAAATGTGTAGTTGAAAAGTTGTGGGTTCCATTAAATATTGTGGTTAAAATTAATTGTTGACTTTGTATCAACTTTTTAAGCTAAACCAAACAGGGGCTACATTTAATCTTGTTACCCTTTTAAGTGTAAATTGCATAACCTGATAACAGATTACATTTATTCCCCTTGGTTTACAAGCTTTCTTGCGAACTCTATTCTCTACTATTATCGTCGCAAAATAGTATAGATCTGGAAACTTTTATAGAAGACAAACTGAATTATTTTCTCGATGTTTTATTTATTTAAAAAACCCTCATTGAGCCTGTTTTGTTGATGCATATAAATTAAGAAATCAATAAATCTAGTGACGTCGTGGTTATTTTCTAGGCTGTTTCAGCCTTTGTAAAGAGGTCTTGGCAGATAATTCAAAATGCTTCTTACAACACGATAGCAGAGTGTATTAATGTTGACATTTTTATCATGTTTTGCTCATTGCTCCATGGTCGTTTTCCATTTTCTTCCAATGGTTCTACCCTCCATAGAATTTTTATTTGGCCTACAACGGTTTTGATTCTTTCTGTGATGCCAATAGTTGATTTTATATACTATTGTATTTGGTTTGCATACTGCCTAGAAGAAAATTGTTCTTGCACATGAACTAAAAGGGGAATAAATAGGTAGTTAGATCTTTGGATGATCACTTTGTGGAAACTACAAATTTTAGATCACATGTACAAATTTTAGATCACGTGTAGTTATGCCAAATACATGAATCTCATGCAATCATAGTAGAATTAAGTGTAAGTTTTAAATTTACTGAATATTTAGACCCAACGTGCGGAATTACACAATTAAAATTAATATGTCACTTTGTAATTGTTTTTAGATGATTAATCGATCACATCAATTTATCCAATGTTGAATTACCACAATTTGTAATATGAAAGCAATAAAGAATACCAAATTGATCACGGAGAAACCCCTACTAGGTAAAAACTCTAAGCACTTTGTAGTCAGTAATCCACTATAAATCGAAACAAACTTATAGTACGGTTCAGACCCTTCTACTTCGTAGAACTTCTGACCTCAATTCCTGCAGCCTCCCTTGAATTTATTGGAGGTGTGCTCCTTCAAAACAAATCATGTCTCCTGGTTTATACCCCAACCCTCCTGGACTATATGCTACTGATGTTAGATCTCGACTCTGGTAACTCATCTTAGTCCTCCTGAATTTGTGCTTCTGTAACCGCTCTCGATCCCTAGTATCAATTTATCTCCGGTGGATTAAATGAAGAACTTATCGTTCTTCGGGCGGGTGTTTTATCAAATGATCTTTGTATGTTTTGATCTTTAATGTGAAACAATATGGCAAGATCAATAAATTAAAGTTTGGATGAATTTATGGCTCAAATAATATAGTGGTTGAATCTTTGAATCAATGCATGTGTTATGGATCTTCAAATGAATGATCTCTATGAAAAATATGATTTCGACACACTTTTGGACGTCTTATAGGGTGCATATTTATAATGGGTAGTGTTTGGGATGAAAAGAAACTCAAAATCAACTTGAAAATCGAATATTATATTGTTCCTCGGATAACTATGTCGCTTGAGCGTCGACAAGCGAGCGGTAGCTGAGCAGTTATTAGTATTTTTATAAGTCCGATTGAGATGATTCAAAATGCGTTGGAAAGCTAACTTAGTGGGCTACAATTCTTCTACAAATGGCATTCTCCAAATTTGAATGTTTTCTACGTAAAAAATGCATTAAAAGTTGCAACTAAGATTTTGGAGCATAACTTGTGCGGTTCTTTGACGTTCTTTAGACTTTTAATTGCATTTTAATGATTATATGTGATCTTCTTGGACATTTTGGACTCCTTTAAGACTTATACTACCAATTTCAACTTTTTTGTTATAATTAGGACTCAATAACTCATTTTTTACTTTTATTACAATTTGATAAATTCCTAATACAATTCAATTAGGACATGATTTTGATTAAAGAAATTGTCAATTACAAATTTGCCAATTCTAATTTGGACTTAACATTAGGATGGTAGTGAAGTCACTGTAGAGGATCATGCTGTTACAATGAGTTAATAAAAGCATTTAAGTTCAATCATTAGTAATGATTGAGAATTTGAAGACGATGGAGACGTGCTATAAGAAATCTATGTTTGTGGAATATAAAAGGCGACTTCTAAAGAATGGTGGGATTAAATCAACTGAATGGAATGACGAAAGCATGCATAGGAATGAGGATGAGGATGTTAGATGTATTGCTATCTTAAAATAGATGAAATAAGAAATAAGAAAATGCATCCAACAAGGATGTAGCACCAATTCAGTACAAATTAAGAGAATGACAATTTAGTTTGCCAGGGCAGGTTTTGCATGCTTAAAGAAACCCCATTCGCGAAAAAAGTGATAAAAATTGATATATCATGATGTGGTTTCAAATGATGTGATTTTTATTGGATCTTTCGTTAGATGTAGCGACAGATCAAACTGAGGATGGAAAACAATTCGTGTTCTTGACCCAAACCTTGGTGGTGGGAACAAGGCTTAGTTTGTTGTTTAGCTATTCTACATGTCGATATATATTTCTTAAATGGATCCTGTTGTGCGTGATTACCTTATGTGGCTGCTCATGGGAAAAAAATGATCCTATAGTCAACAGTCTTCATTAGTCCCTTATGCATGAGAGAAGCACGTGACTGCAATATATTGTTAAGTTGATTATGCATCAAATATGAACCTTGGTTCTTGTTTTGTCCTTCATCTTCTGTGCGGCTTAATACGAGCCTATTCATACGTGTCTTTGTTACAATCTGCATCGAACTTTTGTTGAAGATGTATGTACTGAGTATATATAAGAATGAAGATGTGACTTTGATACAATGTTCGTTCAAATTTTACCGAGTATTCTCAATATTCGTTTTATCATATATGCTGCCACTGCGTGGAGTACATCAAAAAGTGCCAACAGAATACATCTATATTTTTCAGGTTCTAGCTGCCTCTGTTGACGATTTTCACCGAGTCAAATTGCATCAAGTTTACACAATGAACCATCCTTACGGTGAAGATCAAGTGAGCTTTAAACTTTGGCAGTCAGTTTTATAATTCTAACTCAACTGCTCCTAAACATATAATTTCTTCACAGGATCAAGAGAAAGTTGTAGGATTTGAGATTCCAAAGTCACCTGATTCAAGTTATCAAAACGTGTTTCCCCAGAATGAAGATGAAGACCGAGAACCACCCCTAGTACCCCCACACCTTCAGCATACTTTGCTAAATTATCCTCCAAATGGAGATCCATGTTCACGTGACAAAGCGCTGCAGAATGTCACTCTAAATCATCTTTACGTCGAGAAAAGAGCACCACCCCGATCCGTAGTGGCGCTCGGAGCCACTCATCGTTTTCGTTCAAAGTTCGTTACAATCGTGCTTTATAAACCAATTCATAGGAGGTGAAACATCAGGGTTTTATGTGCATATTGTGCACAAAACCTTATCAGGATGTAGGGTTGTCCATGTAATGACTGGAATATAGTTGTGGTAAATATCCAAGAGGAGATTTGGTGGCAAAGAATATCTATTTTATTTACTTTTTCTAGTGATATTCTTTCTTGAAATTATTAAGATTAGGTCTAAAATTTATTAGAACTTGTGTTGCATTTGAGTTTCTGCAGATTTTTTCGAAATTTCAGTTATTATTTTCCAAAACTTTCTATTATAGAGGCTTGAAATATTCACTTTGAGAGACCGTTCAAGAATTTTATTGATATTTGTATAAGAATTACGAAAAGCTAAGTTATTGTTAAAACAATGTTATCAAACTTAGATTGAACGGACTAAATCAATCGAAAAATTTGAGAGACCGTTCGGAAACAGCTATCGTTGTAGGCCCAAATTTAAATTTTTGAACCTGTTAAAATCACTAAAGAATCCGCAAGCTCATGGTCAATTCATAGGCAAAAACTAGCTAATTCATATTGAAAATTTTGTTTTTGTTTTTGTTTTTTTGTTATATATGAAATTGACTTTTATGACAAGTTCAATTTTATACTCTTACCTTTTCGGGTCAATGATAGAACGGGGTAAAACACAAGTCAGAAAAGTACGAACAGGATAAAGAGAGAGACAAGATGCATGATCATTTGATTTTCTACAAGTGAACGGGATCGTGAATAAGTAATAAAGAAATGAATAGAGTGTTGAATCCACGAGGACTACATGTTTGATCGAGTTAAAATTAATTCATACTTTAATCGAATAGCAAACAAATTTTGTGATTTTTTATACTAATTCCTAAATTATCAATTAAACTAATGAAAGTAAGTAAATGTATTTTTATTCAAATATGTGAAATACATTGCTAAGATGTCGAATTCTTCTTATTATTCTATTTTTAGTGTAGTAATTAAAGTGACAATTTGAAATTATTCATGTTGGTCAATGTTCCTAATTTAATTGACAATTAATCATTTATGTTGGTCAAATTTATTCTCCTCATGTGACATTTCTATCTCTCGATAAAAGATACAAATATGATAAATACATTAACAAGTACTATAACACACATTGAAACCATATAAAGTATAGATGTATATCTCTATCCTCTATCGAACTTTACAATGATTATTATATTGTGCTTAAACTCTATCGTCTCTCTCTATAACAATAAAATTCATTAACAATTCAATTGGTAATCAAGTAATTGAAAAAAACAATAAAAACGATAATAAATATCGACAAATCAAATCAAATTAAAGTTAAAATAATTAGTTAAAAACTAAAAATATCATAATAAGAGTTCATCTCATCCTAACAATATATAAAATTAGCCGAACATATTAAAATTACAAGAAATCATATTTAAATGAAAAGATATAACCCGAATTTTTGATAAATTGAGAAGATGAAGATGAATATTGAAATNAATTAAGAACTAAAAATATCATAACAAGGGTTCATCTCATCCTAGCAATGTATAAATTTAGCCTAACATATTGAAATTATAAGAAATAATATTTAAGTGGAAAGATAAAACCCGGATTTTTGATAAATTGAGAAGATGAAGATGAATATTGAAATCTTGATTTTTTCAATGGTTTCTTGATGAATATCCACTTGCGTATTCTCTTCTTTGCTCAAAAATTAATTTTGAATCTTCAATTGATTGAATTTTTACAAATCCCCTTCAATCATCTCACAAAAATTATGAATTTTCTTCATCTAATAATAATAGATGAATATTGGAATGTCATATGTATATAAGGTCTCCAATATGTATACTGCTCTTATGTATTTGTAGGAGTCGAAAATTGGTTGAATCCAAAATGACTTCCAAAAGAGTTCCAATCGAATAAGAAAAGTTGTCTTCACGTGCGAATTTTTTATTTCAGCATAACAGTCAGTATTTTGACCATAATTTTTTCTCTTGATATTCGATTGAAGCTATTCAAAGTGCATTAGAAATATAATTCAAATGACTACAACTTTGACTAAAATAAAATTTTCCCAATCTGGACGTTTACTATGCCAAAAATGGGTTTCAATCTTCGACTAAAAATTTGGAATATAACTTGTGCGATTGGATATTGATTGTGATAATATTTTGATCATATTTCATTCCTTTTTGAATTCTAATTCCATTCAGTTGTCTTCTAGCAATCTTCAAAGTATCATCTCGTGGTCCAAATCAATTATTGAATTTACAATTTGATCCTCAAATTTTGAATTTTTTTCATTTTCACCATTTTTATCTTCTTTCTTTAGATTTTTCTTTCAACCATTGAGTTTTTTTTACATATATAACATAAAATACAACAATTTATAATATATTTTATCAGAAGAACTATCAAATATAACTACTTTAGACCCCGAATAAGTGTATTTTATACACTTATCAATGCATGAATTAGAATTAGGAATGTAAAGTCAGTGATATGTTTGTCAATCCAGTTCTGCTATGCATACAGAAAAAGGCACTCAAAATTGCTACAAAATACACTTGATAATTTTCTATTAAAAAATGACAACAAATATATAAAATAAAACAGACCAAACAAATATATATATATATATTTCCATACTTCGATGAGAGCCATTTCGTTCTTCAATTTAAAACCTTACATATAACAATAAGAAAATTAGTATTTCTAAAATCAAATACAATGTAAAGAAATTAGAAAGAGAAGATGCAAGTGTAAGATTGGTCGAGGCAAGTGACACACTCTTTCCTTAAAATGAATTTGCCCGGCATTGGTGCTAACGACTTTTCAGCAATCATCTCCCAAGATACAATAATCACGTCTAGCTATAAGAGCACTCCAAATAGCTTAAACCAACGACCTGGAACGGAGTTTCCTCTCTACCATAGCCATGACTTTAATACAAAAAGAAATCACTTCTATAAGATTTTTTAAGCAAAACAAAGTGTACATATGGAATACAATGAATAATAAACGTTCTAAATGTCCTTTATATAGAAGGTGAAGGGGTGTAACTGGAGAGATAAGCCCAAAAACTCAGTATATTTCATGAAGAGACGCAACCCGTTCCATCCCTCGCCTACCGCCCATGTGGCTCTCGAGTAGCGGAATGCAGTGAGCTATCGCTCGCTTACCGTTGGCTTGTCGCTCGAGCACCGGTCTCACATGCTGAATATCGATTTTTCTTTCAAGCTTTGGACCAGAATTTTTCATTCATTTGTAATTGATTTTTAGATTCCAAAGATACTACAATAATATACTCAATAAGTAAACAAGTTGGTCTATTACTTTCATAATTTGACTATCAGATCAAGTTCGAATATTTAATCGAAGTTAACACAAAGTCACTTTTCAAGATTTATATTTAACCAAAATTTCAATTCTTAAACCAAATTCCAACAATTTATACTTTCATCAAACACATGACATTTTAAATTTTTTATGTATGGGCAATAGTTAAACTTGAATCAAGATCTTTATTTGCTTTACTACCTCGTTGAACAATGAAAGTTAATAAGTGAATATATGTTTTGGGTTAGATCTCGTAGTCATTCAATTACGAAAATTGCACTCGTCAAACTTTTGAGGGAAAAACAAATATTATCGAATATTTTAATACATTAAACTTTAAAATGAAATAAGTAATGATATGAATAAGTCGATTAGACAATGATTATCGTCCATGTTCCATGACATTTTTCTTTTGACAGACCAATACGGGTGCTTAGCTCGTCCTTTAAACATAGAAGTCGGCTTGTGTTCAAAAATCTTACATGATTCGATCCTTTGGTTTGTGGGCCTCATGGACCGTGTTGAGTCGAGCCGTCCATGAGTCGGTTCATTTTTAAAAAAATTAAACCCTACTCCTTTAGGACCAACTACTTTTAACATAGACGAAGTTAAAATTGTACATTTTATATACTACGTGTCCATTTTTTTTTTCCAAAAAGTCAAAAGACTGAAAGAAAAATAACATAAACAGCGCTTCAAATTATGAAATCAGATCTTGAAAATTTTATCTATTAATCTATTCACTTTATCTTGGATCTGAAGCCTCGCGTATTCTCAATCCTTTAAATACATTAAACTCTCTATGCATACTGCAACGCATGGAATATATTTTCACAATGTTTGAAGAGCCACATAAATGACATCTTTTGACCAATTCTATTTCTAGATAAGAATCCAAATCAAACTTTTTAGCCTGATTATTGACTTAACAAATTGGTTGTATTCATGGCCTTTCGAAAAATTCTGAAATCGTTCTTTATCACATCCCAAAGTCCCTCTTCTAAATTATCTCTTTCAACGTCGTGGCTTACAAACAGTCAAAAGTAGTACCCTCGGGTCGGCTCGTGGAAAAAAAAACAGAGCTTGGCTCAATCTATAAATATTCTCAATACGAGTCTAAGTGGCCCACTGGACGAGCCATACCCACGAGACGAGGAGGGGCTTGGCCTGACACGAGCCAGTTTGTCATCCCTCTAAACCAATCATAAAATCATTAATTTAAATCACCGCAAACATTTATAATTACTATGAATTCTATAATAATATGTATTGATAAGTCAATGTCATTGCTTTTATCGTCCATAGTTTGAGGGCCGTACAAGTAAAGAGACAGATGGTACCATATGTATTAATTTTATTTAAATGCAATTTTTTAGTGATAAGTAAGACTGCGCTAATCCTTTTATGTGTATTAGTTATAAAATGTCAAAATGTTTGCACAATGAGGGTTAGTAAACAAATAATGAGATAAATAACTAAAAAATAATAATTAAACAACTTAAAAAGTAACAAGATTTCCACGTGATGAAATTGTTCGATCTCAAAGGAGAGTATCAATAAGTTGTAGCCGTGGAGTGATTTCTTGTTGCATGAATTTTTAGTTTTCATTGATGTGATCTCTTTAGGGATGGTCACGGAGCGGGTCGGGGTCGGGGTCGGGATCGGGATCGGGGCAATCTCCAGTCCCGTCGGGTAATTTTCCGCCCGATTACCCGTTTAAGGCGGGATGAGATGGACTCTTGCCTTGTTTACTATCCGTTTAATTTGTTTTTAATGATCATTCATTTTATTGTCCCCATTAATTAAAGTGAGACTAATATGTTTATTAATTTCTTTAATTAATGAATTAATTTTTAAATGTTAAATTATTCAAATATATTTGGTAAATTAAGACTTTTATTGTTTGTCATATTCCTTAGATAATCTTAGTTGTCATCTTCTATTAGAACTAATGAAATTTCGTGAAATTTTAAATTAAAGTATTGAATTCTTAAAAAAAATATTAAAAATTAAGCGGGGAGGGGAGGGGCCCTTGTTACTCGTACCTGCCCAGGGACGAAGTCCCCTATCCCGTCCTCAACCCGAATACCCGATTAAGAGGATAATTCTTGCTCTATTAGAGGCTGGATCACGCGGGTATCGAGTTTGATGGGTTTTTTTGACATCCCTAAATCTCCTTTATATATCCAATAAAACTTGTATTTTCTTGTATCGTGAATATAGATAATGTTGAGGCATAAATAAATTTTCCAAAATTATAGAGTAATAAGGCCATTTTATACATAAGTTGACAACTAATTGCTAAACAGTGACACCATATTAAGAGCTAATTAACACTAATTCTAAAAATTGGTTGAATGCAGAGGATAAACATATATAGACCTCATAGAAATAGTTTTGCTACAAATACATAAAAAAGTTGACAGAATTTTTACAAAAAGCACTTGACAGTTTTTCATTTATTTTTGACACAACAAACACATAAAATACACCATACATATATTGCCAACGCAACACCTGTATAATTTATGTCAATAATTCCCTGTAACTATGAAATTATCCTCATAAGAAATCAATTTTAATCGATGAGAAATCTATTCACCTTACCAAATAAGGTCCAAGACAAAAACATATAAAGAGACATGTGGAGGTAGGTTATAATTCATGTAATATAAACAATACTTACTTATTCACCATCTATTAACATATATTGATATTTTTTATGGTGATATCATATATGATCGACTAACTTAAGCGTTGTAGAGCCCCTATTAAACAATCCTAGCACCACCTAAGACGTGTGTTGTTTCGTAGGTCAATCTAATGTATGAGCAAGCTTGAAATACAGATGGACCCAACGGACTTGGCTTGGGTGGATTTTGAGCTTAATTTGGGGTGACATATGGTGGATTGAATTTATGCTATTGAGTTATAGTTTTTGGACAAATTGTTGACATACTCTATTCCAAGTAGTTATCAAAGATACAAGTATCGATGCTAGAGCGAAGTGAAGTGGATGGGTAATGCAGAAAAATGCTTGAAATGAGGTTGACAAAGTAAATTGCATTTATGCTATCATCTAGCACTTTTCGACAAAGTTATGACAATACCTTATCACTATCCCAACATCCACAATCTATTGACTATCGACAATTTTTTAAGACAACAGGTAATATTTCGTTTGAGATTCTTTCTTATCAATTGAACACAATAAACTGAAAATACCTGAGTCTAAGTCAAAATCGAAAATATACAAGAAACAAGCACGTTTTAATTTAATTTAACTTACGTTTTTTGAATTTAATGTTGGCACATGCTATTGTAGCTCGTATAAATGAAATATTATTTACTAAACTTTTGTAAGATTCCATTTTATTAGGTAATGAATGTATAATTATCACAATATGGTTGAATTGTTCTCTGTTATGTGACAGTTATAATCATGGCAAACACTTATAATTGAAGCCTTCTCAAAAGCAATACTTAATAAGTGTTGACTAGGAGTTTTCTTCGATAATTAATTTTTATTTTAGAATTCTATTAGTATTATTTTAGGATTCAATGGAATTATTGCATTTTAGTTGTTTTTGGCAACTTTCTTTATTCAAGGATTATACCTTTTTAAATTTGGTTTTATATTAGAATTTTATTTCTAAGGTTAGATTGGGACACATTCAGAATTGAATAAATAAGACGACTACAGTTTGCTCAAAAAGAGGGCTTATTGAATAAAACTGAGTACTATCAATTATCTAATAGTACTCTTACATGAATTAATAAGTACGATATCGATTTTATTGTACATATAAGGAAATCAATAGGTACCTTCCGTTGTATCATTTGGTATTAGAGCAACGTTCATCATGCAGCCGAGATTAATTCAGAATCTAAACACCAGTAAATGATGTTTTGCAATGGCGGATCCGACCATGAGTTTGGACATGAGCTGTAGTCCGGTTGAGCCCATGCCTGTATCCGACCCTGATGTTTTGTGATCGTAATACATGACACAAATCTAGTTGGTGTGATGACACAGTGACTTGATGCTTAAATATTGGCTTAACCAAATAGGAATTTAACCCTATAAGGCTATAACTAGCGTCAAGAGTGAGTGACAGCGAGGAGTTATTTGTTGATTTTCACCGCAATGACAAATTTCGTAAATAAAATCGAGAGTATTTAAAAATTGAGTACAAATAGATAGGGGAATAATGCAGACTATAGGAAATGAAATTAATTCATAAGCAGTTGTTTTCTATTTTCTTTATTCTAGAATTCTATATCTTAGAACTACTCTAGTTCTAAGATTCCATGAAATTGTTGCATTAAGAGTTATTTTTGGTCATTCTTTTGTTTTAGAATTCTATTTATTTAATTAGTTTTATTCTAGAATTAGATTAGCACACATTCTCAATGGTATAAATAAGGCAACTCAGGTATGTTAAAATTGAGAAGGATTTATATTGAATAAAAGATTGATTATGTTCAATTATCCGTTCAATTATTTTTATATTCCGCATGAATTAACGAGTCCTAATTATCAATATTATGTTGAATTTATAGGTTTTTTTGGTATTTATTTCCCGTCATTGATAGAAAAATCAATGGAAACTAGATCGTTCTTCATGAATTCAACATTTGCTCATTAATCCGCGGTTCCACAAATTTAAAAGTTAAAATTTATTAAATAACGTATTTATTTATCTAAATTTTAGATTCTAGCACCACGTATAGGTAAGATTCATTTTTATCAATGACTCGTACACAATTATCATAAATCAATACGTTGACATCCGATCTCCAAGGTCGTTAAGTACAGTTTGTTGTGCATTAAACTCATGCTAATTTAAACTCGGATATTTGAGATCAGCTCATGTTAGTTATTACTGAAGTTCGAGGGGACATAATGATTGAAGATTCCTTACACATTGTACAAATAGTCAATCAACAAGTAACATTTGGAAGGTCTTACATCAGCGCCCACCAATTCCACCAATCAAATGTCTTAGCTTCATTCCCTAATTAGTTCATTAATTGTTGGGAACCACATGTAAAGTTAACTCATAATGACCTGACATAGCCGAACTCAGTAACCAATCCTCTGTCAGTGCCACAGTTTCAAATTCTAGAAACTTTTTTTCTTTGATATCATGTCCTTCAAAAATTTTGCATAGCTTGGAATTTATTGTATTGCGTCTATGAACGGGATATTAATATGGAGTTTCCTTAGTACATCCAAAACTTCCCAAACGGTTGGTCTCGCTAGTGTCTCTTCAACCTTTGTGGGAATGAATAGGAGGCTCGTAAGGATTGATAAGAACGATTGCCTTAACTCGTGGTGTATCTGAACTCTCTTTAGTAGATGCCTCTATCGTCTGTTCAGTTTGTTCCACTTGCTCCTCATCTGAAGAAGGTATTGCTTCCTTACTCACAACAGGTCTCTTAACAAGAATTTCTGGCAGTTGCACTCCATTCCTGGTGGTGGTTGCTTTCACAGATGGATCCTCAATTATTTCATTCCCAAAATACGTATGACCATTATCTGCTCCTTTTGATTAGTCTCAATATTGCTTGACAATGTACCTGGTACTCTACTTGTCATAAAAAGTGTCATTTGCTTCCTCTTGAGTCTCTAGGTTTTTAATAGCAGCACTCTGATCTCGGAGAGTTATTTCGGTCTTCCTTATGAAATGATTATTAACCTCCATGTATTGATTTGTTTTTTTCATAAATTTCTTGAACATCTCTTCCAGTTGAAATTTCTTCTCCTGCTGCTGAAACTGATCCTGCGCCTTATTCTGATTAGCCCAAGAAACATTTGGGTGTTTCCTCCAACCTAGGTTGTAGGTATTAGAATGTGGATTATTATGTTGATGTTGTCCCCATTGTGCAAACTCCACTTGTTCCATACTTTGTGCCAAAATAGGACAATTTGATGTGTTATGATCTGCTCCACACTCCTCACAATTTGGCTTTTTGGCTTGTGCAGCATTAGCTATTTGTGATATGCTCTTCACCTTATGAAATAAGGATCAATTTTAGTAGATAGGGCTGAGTATGTGTTAACCTCGTGAATTTCGATTGATTTCTTTGTACCCACACGATTAGAAGACCACATAGCTAAAGTGTTAGCCATTCTCTCAAACAATTCCCATGCTCCATCAATAGTTCTTGTGATTATGGAGCCATTTAACGATGAATCCACCATACTCCTGAAAGAAAGAATCAGTCACGTGTAGAAAAATTTGATCTGTGTTTTTCTGTCAAACCTATGTTGAGGACATTTTCGAAGCATGTTTTTAAACATATTCCAAGCCTCATCAAATGAATCTGATTCACTCTGACTGAATATTGATATTTCGAGCCTTAATCTTGCTACTTTGGCAGGTGAGAAAAATTTCTTGCAAAATTTGTGAGCCAAATCGTTCCAAGTAGTTATGCTCGCCACAGGAAGTGAATCCAACCATTCGAGTGCCTTATCCCGTAGAGTGTGTAGGAATAATCTCAGCCTGATAGTATCTTTTGATATTCCTTAGTACTTGAAGTGTTGACACATATCCAAGAACTGAGATATATGTGTATGCGAATTCTCATTGCCCATTTTGGAAGAGTTGGATTACGTTAGTTTTCAGCTGGATGTTTGGCTGTTCGAATGGGGTGTACACATAACTTGATTGACTTTGGACAACGAATGGTGACAAGAAATTCCCAAGTAAGGCGTTCTCGTCATCTCCTTCCTCTGCATTGTCTGGAACTGTAGGATTCCTCATTGGTTAAATTTATTGATTTGCCATTAGTATTTGTTCTTGGTTTTCCTGCTATGCTGCTCTAGCTTCCCTTTGCCTGCGATGAAAAGTTCGTTCAATCTCCAAATCAGCTAGAAGCAGTTCACCGCCCAACGACCTTAGCATGCAACACCTAGAGGAATGATGACAATAGCACTTATATCAACCCAAGTACAAGGCTAAGTAAAATAAAATACATAAAATAAAAATTACAGATACGTTCGAATTAGTGTCTAAATAAATAAAATTAAACTAATACACAATTCCCCGATAACGGCGCCAAAAACTTATTCACGAAAATATATTTCGAATAAAAATCACCGCAAGTGTACGGTTCGTAACAAGTAATAAAATGGAATTTAGAGTTCCGAATATCATTCCCACATGGATTGATTTAGTTCAATTTTTCTACCTTGACCTAAACCGAAACTATAAAATATCACGTTTATGTTGTAGTGAAAATTATGACTAAATTAATTTACTAAAGTGATTGCAAGTAAACTAAGTGAACTAGAATGCAAAATAATGCTAGAAAATGAATTATTAAATTCAATGAATGAAAGGCACACGAGGATCACGAATCCTCATGCAATACCCTCTTTTAATCCCAATTTTACAAATTGATAACATGGTTAAAGTTTGACGAATCAATGTTCATATTCTATCCAACAATCTCTTCTGAGTAATGTTGAACATACTCTCGTATACAACCCGCCTATATCCCTATGACGAATGCAAATATACAAGAATGCATGAATTGTTGTGAACACATTCACGTAAAGTAGAACTGTATATCTATATCCCCTATCAGATCTTACGATGATTTATACCTTATCGAGTATATTTCCCTTCTCTCCAATGCATGAAATATGCCACCAAATTTACACAATCATTTGCGCACATAATTGTGGAGAAAAATAATATATATAAATCATTCAAATTCAAATAACGTGTTCTAACGTCAATAATATAAAATCAAGAATTAAAAGATTACATCACATGGTTCATCACTCTCCTAGTATATAATTAACCTAGCTTAGCATGACGGAAAGAAGAAAATCAGAAAAATAGTGAAAAAACGACATCCCTCTCATTAATCTTGAATTAAATTTTCGTGTTCTTGGAATTGATTTTCACGTTCTTACCTCTTTTCTATCTCAAAACCCTTGTAAAATCTCATCTGCTTCGTTCTAAACGGCCATAGGGTTTAAATATGCGACCCAGGATTTGTTTTCATAAGCGTTTCACTCAAAATAGGAAACCAGAAAATTTGCGACAAAAACCTACCATGCGGCCGTATGGTTATGAGTCATGCGACATCATGGTTCATCCAAATGAGGCATCAGGTGTCCCTGCATGGTCATGTGCGACCGCATGGAAGTTCTACCATGCGGCCGCATGGTTGAGAAAAACTTCTGAATGCTTCGTTTTAGTCATCGACCTTATTTTCTTCCATTTTAACCTCTTTTCTTCATTTTCTTTCTTCTAACATCCTTTGTTCTCATTAAATTAGGAATTAGCTGGTTTACACTCTCAATTCATGCTTCGGGTTATCTTTCGACTATTTGCACATTAGTCTCTGAACTTTGATTTTCTTGCTTTTTAGTCATTTTTCCACTTTTCTCCTAATTTTCGCCATATTTCTCATTGTTGTCCTGCAAAACACAAATTATATCGAATTAAGCTATATTCCACAAATTTATTCATAATTTACCTTGTTTGTGGTCTAAATTAAGTGTGTAAAACGTACTTATCAAATGTCAACACAATATGTTGACTTGTTTGATGGGTATTAAAATCAGATTTTTAGTAGATTTTGATAGAAACTGATGAAATAAATGATTAAAAAATTGTGAGACCTATAAAATATATGATTAAAATTTATTATTGACTTTAATTTAAATGAAATTTTAGATTTTAATATGTACCAAATAGGGTTTTGGCACATCTTCATATCTATCCAATCCTTACCCTAAACCGACTCATTTGGTGAGTAAAGTCTCCACACAATAATTCACTCAAAAAAGAAGACAGCTTTTTTTTTTTTTTTTTT
>CAIGRB010032886.1:24081-46449 GCA_903798255.1 Fraxinus quadrangulata | reverse complement strand
CTTGTCCAGTGGTCTATCAGCTAGTTCCGAAGTTTTATTTTTCTCAATCATATTGATCTCTTCCTCTATTACAGTCATCCAGTCAGGAGATTTAGAGGCTTCATCAAAGTGTGCGGGTTCAACTATAGCAGTATTACATCTTGCATAAATGTCTGCAAGAGGTCTCATCTCCACTCTGCCATTTTCTATGTCTGGATCACCATCGACTCTACTTCATCTTCAATGATTCCTTCGTCTCTCTTTTGAGGAATCAGTTCACTTGGTTTCATTTTTTCAATAGAACTTGCTTCCCAGCTCCATACAGTTTCTTCATCCACTTTAAGATCTCTGCTGGAGATTATCCTTTTTGTCTGAGGATTGAACACTCTATATCATTTGGCATTGCTACAATAACCAACCAATATTCCAACCTCAGCCTTTTCACTCAGTTTATCCCCTTTTGCAACAGGAATATGAGTGTAATAAACACTCCCAAATACTTTCAAGTGTGAGATATCTGGTTTGACATCATACCAGGCCTCATATGAAGTTTTCTTCTCCAATGCTTTTGTTGGCAAACAGTTGAGAAGATAAACAGCAGTGTTAACTACCTCTGCCCAAAACTCCTTAGGTATTTTTTTCTCAATCAACAAGCACCTAGCCATTTCCATTACAGTCGTATTTTTCCTAACACTGACTCCATTCTGTTGAGGAGAATAGAAAATAGTTAACTAATGCTTAACACCTTCAGCTTTATAGAAATTGTCAAATTGTCCTCAACTATACCAAGTTCCATTATCAGTTCTGATAGTCTTTATCTTGCAGCCACTTTCATTCTCCACCATTTTCTTGAAAATTTGAAACACATCTACAACTTCTAATTTTTCTTTCAAGAAATAGACCCAACACATTCTGGTTAAGTCATCAATCAAGAGGATGAAATATCTGTTGCCATTCAATGTAGTAACTTTCATTGGACTACAGACTTCTGAGTATACTAACTCAAGTTTATTAACAGCCTTTCTTGACTAATTCTTAAGGAAAGGAAATCTCATTTGCTTTCCAAGTTGACAGACATCACAGACACAGGCACCATCAGTGACTTTAGGTATATTTTCAACAAGATTAAAGTCTACATTTGCCTAAGTAAAGTATGGCTAGCATGACCAGACATTCCATGCCATAAAGAAGTCTCACTTTCTTTAACTAAACATGCTTAAGTAGTGACATTTTTCCAATCTATAGGAAAGCTCCTATTTCTCATTTGAACCGTCATTAACTCATTTCCAATTTCATCTAATATAGTGTAGGCTTTTTCTTTAAAACTCAAGGCATGATTTTTCTCTGACAGTTGCCCTACACTAATTAGATTCTGATCTATCTCAGGCACATATAAAACATCAGGAATATGTTTAATACCCGTTGAAGTCTGAACAGCAATCACACCTATGCCTTTCACTTCCACAAAATCTCCATTTCCTACTTTAACTCTGGTTTGGAGGCTTTATTCAGTTCCATGAAAATGCTGGAGTTTGTGGTCATATGGTGAGTACAGCCACTATCCAATAGCCAGGTTTCAACTTTGCTGCAAGCCTTGATAGCAAAGAACATATATTCTTCAAGCAATTCATCTTGATTTTCTACCATTTTTGCCTGCTACTGTGGTTGTTTCCCCCTTTTATTTTTGCACACTTTCTCAACATGGCCAAATTGTTTACAGCTTCTACAGTGAAGTCCAGGCCTATACCAACACCATTTAGGAGAATGGCCATTTCTTTTACAATGAGGACAAGGTGCAAACTTATCCTCTTTGTTTCCAGTTCTATTGCCTTCAGGTTCTTTCTTTTTAGCCTTAGGTTTCTTCACACTAGGGCTCGTTTGAACTTTGTATTTTCCTTTAACAAACAAGGCTCCTTCTATTTGTTCCTCATGCCTCATCAGTCTTCTTTGTTTAGTTGCCTGCGGTGCATTCACCAGTTTAGCCAAGGTTATAGATGACAGATCTTTAAAATCCTCCAATGAAGATATCTTGGCTTCAAACTTTTCAGGTAGGCTAATTAAAACCTTATCCGCCATTCTCTTATTTGGTAAGTCATCTCCCAGAAGTCTTATTTGATTTACAATCTTCATCATCCTATCAGAAAAATCCTTTATAACTTTAGTGTCTTTCGTCTTCAAAGTCTCAAACTCTCTTCTAAGGTTGAGTACTTGCATTTGCCTTGTTCTTTCATTGCCTTGATATTCTTCTTTCAAGATATCACAGGCCTCTTTTACAGTCTCACAAGTCATGATTCTTGTGAAGATAGCATCTGTAATGGCTAACTAAATGCAAAAGAGAGCTTTGAACTTTTTGGCCACATCTTCACTATGCTGATTAATTTGAGCTACTATTGGGTTAGCTCTCAAAAGAGGAGGCTCAACTCCAGTATCAGTTATCTTCCACAAATCACAGGCTTGAGGTAAGCATTCATCTTTGCAGCCCAGAAGTTGTAGTTTTCTCTGGTGAAGGTAGGGGGTAATGGTACTAAGAAGCCACTTGAAGCCATTTGTTTTTTCGTCAACTGAATATATGTTTGCTGATGGTTTCTTTTATCTACTGCTTCTTCTTCTTCTTCTTCTTCCCTTCTTTCAATCCCTTTTCTAAGATCAAAGAAGCTCTACTACCATGAAGGATTATTGATTCAAAGAGATGAACTTACCGAATTCACACAAAGCTTACCGATTTTAACACTACTTACCGGATTTAACACTAACTTACAGTTTTGTATAGCTCACCGTATTTGCAAGTTCCTTACCGGTTTTACTTGATATTTACTGGATTGTGTAAAGGCTTACTGATTTTACTTAAACTTACGGGATTGATGCAAGCTTACCTTATTTACACAACACTTACCATATATACTTAAAGCTCACCGGATTGTATATATCCTTACCATTTTTTACAGAGAAAGACTCTGTTTTTTTTTTTTTTTGAAGAAGAAGAAAAATAGAGAATGAAGCACACGCAGCCTTATTTCATTACTGAATATATAACTTATAAAACACTTGATTGTCAACAACTTTCTTAATATATAACTTATAAAACACTTGATTGTCAACAACTTCTACCTACTCCAATCTATCAAGTTGACAACAATATATAAGACCATACTTGGACAACTTACAACAGTTAAACTACCAACTATAGTACTTAAATCACATGACATTGGTTACAAAATTCAGCATTCAAATGATGATAAAAACGTGAAAGCCAAAGTGACAACAAAATTTAATTTTATTTAAATGCAAGTTTATTTTTATTTCACTCTTTATAATTTTGGAACAAGTACAACAAATTACAACAATTCCATGGAGGATCCTAACAGAAACCTTAAGTTGTATAAGTGACACTTTTCAACTAAATGTTACCATTCATTTCTGAAAATTGCCTACTTTCTTACGTAATAAATATCTCAAAATTTCAAAGTAAAACAGGAAGTGACAATAAAGTACTCTTTCAATTTCATTGTGATCGCTCAAATATTCATGCAATAAGATTCTAAAATATGCTTTATCCTAGAGGACTAAATGGAAGATAAAAGATGAAGGGCCACAAATTTGAATTTTTATGTCATCTCACTAGAAGCACATGTTAAACATATAAAAATTTGATGACAATTAATTTCACTCCAGAAGAAAAGATGGTGATAACTTTGCCTTCGTAATACTCGCTCCATATCAAACTAACAATGCTATTAGCCCATTTGAGAACAGTGACTTTCAATTTGAAGTCAGTACCTAATCATATACAAGGTGCAAAACTTCCATGAGAACACCCTCTAGAGTTGTCTGTGCTAGGATGTGCAATACATATAGCCTATGACACAGCGGGATATTAATATACAAATGGGATTATTTAAAGTATTTACGGCATGCCATAGATTGTTTAATTTTTAATTTTTTAAAAAATAAATTTTACAGCTTGCTTATTGTACGTCGTAAAAAGTGCATGTCGTAAAAAATTATCAAGATTGTGAGCAGGATTTTTCCTTTTTTTCGCGCGTAACCGGATTTTTCTTTTCCTTTTCCTTCTTTATTTTTTATGTTTTTTTTCCTTCCACGTCTTTTCCTTTTCCTTTTTTCTTCCCCAAACCCCCACGCTTTCTTCCTAGTTTCTTCTTTCTTCTTCCTTTCCACTAATCTTTCTTCTCTTTGTTTACATCTTCAACTCGTCAATCTTTTGATTTTGGTGCAAGATAACTGTAGATTTTTTTGAACGTGTAATTATAAATTTTATGTTTTCCTTTAACTTTATGGGTTCTTTGGCTATAATTCAACAGTTTTGAGTTATCCATCACAAGACTTGCCTATTTTTTTGTAATATGAACATTAAGGGAGTGTTGGCCACATCTGCTTAAAAATTCATAATTTATGGAAGAAGGTTTTACATCTCTATATCTGTGATCTAGAGATCAAGAAGTAATTGCAGCACCATTGTCTTAATTAAATTAATTCAACATAAAGTATTAATGACTACATGAATGATATTGCACCTCTCTCTGGTCGTTTCTTGACCATTTTAGGAGTTTTTGAGGTATGTTGCAAGATTCTCGAGCTACTTGATTAGCCAACAAAATGCATCATGCAATTAAGAAATAGCGTAAGATAAACTTCTTTACCAATTTTGTCATTTCATGAAATGACAAAATTTGTCAGTACATGAAAGCTGTGGGCCTAAAAATATGGCATCAACTTTGGAGAAGCGGTGATCAAGGAAAGAGCGAACTTCTCCGTGTCTGGGTAGCGCACTTCTGATGGTAACAAGGCTTTGCTTATGTAGTAAATGGGCAACTGATGCATCTCCTCTTCCCTTATGAGAACCAAACTGATGGCATCATCGGATACGGCTAGATATAACAGCAATAATTCGCCTACCTTTGGTTTAGATAGGAAGGGAGCTTGTCCAAGGTAACTTTTCAGTGCCCGGAATGCCTCTTCACACTCTGGTGTCCATTGGAACTTTTTTCTCCCTTTGAAAATCTTAAAGAAGGTACTTCTCAGTGGCTTTGTATATGAAGCGGTTGAGTGCGGCCATCCTGCCAGTGAGCCATTGCACCTCATTTGGCTTTTGAGGTGATCTTATTTCAATCAAAGCCTTAATTGTCTCTAGATTCGCTTCAATTCTTCTCTGGTTTACAATGTATCTTAGGAACTTGTCGGATACCACATTTAATGCACACATGAGAGGGTTTAGCCTCATCGGGTATCTCCTCAGAATTTGGAAGGCCTCGTCTAGGTGTCTTAAACACTCTTTAGCTTGGAGGCTCTTCACGAGCATGTCGTCAATGTAGATTTCTATCATTTTGCTGAGCTGATCAGTGAATATCTTGTTTACTAACCTCTGATAGGTGGCTTCAGCATTTTTCAGTCCAAAGGGTATCACCTTGTAACAATATAGTCATCTGTCCGTGATGAATAAAGTGCGGTCCTCATCTTTTGGGTACATGGGAATCTGGTTGTAACTCGAATAAGCGTCCATGAAACTTAGCACCTTATGTCCAGCAGTCGACTCTACCAATTGGTCTATTCAAGGAAGTGGAAAGTTATCCTTTGGACAAGCTTGAATGAGATTGAAGAAGTCAATGCACACTTTCCACTTACCATTGTGTTTATTTACCAGCACGGGACTGAATATCCACTTCTGATAGGTGGCCTCCCTAATGAAGCCACTTCTTCTCTTAGAGCCTCATACCTTTCCGTGTTCAAGGCTCTCTTCTTCTACCTGTTTGGGGTTTGACTTGGCTCAATTTACTAATGGTGGCAACTGACCTTCGGATCTATTCCGATCATGTTCACATGTTTCCATGCAAAGACATTTAAGTTCTTGTGCAGGAAGTCCTTCAGATCTTTCTTTTTTTTTCCTCCCAAATCTTTTTCTACTTGCAGGACTTTGGAGGCATCTTAGGGATCTACTGGAAAGCTTTCCAGTTCTCCCATTAGAGCGATTTGTGATTCGGATTCAATGATTTGAAGGTCCGATCATCCAGGGATACCTTTTCAAGTCGGCCTATCACAAAAGCCTCTGCCATCTCAACATCTTTCCCTTGTGCAAAGGATTATCCATCTTCAGAGACTTCAGACATCTCAGTATCAAGGAGCACTTGTTAACTCCCCGTGGCACAGCCTTTCTCAAGGAGTTGAGGTAACACTCCTTTGAGCCCATCTGATCACCTCGGATGGTGGCTATTCCTTGTTTAGTGGGAAATTTCACGGATAGGTGATGTATAGAGGTGACAACCCATAAATCCTTCAAGGCTGGTCTTCCTAGCACTCCATGGTATGCAGACTGGCGGTGAACTACCAAGAATTTCATGAAGTGTTGTGCTATTAGAGGTAGGGCCCCCATTTCAACAGCCAGGGTAATCCTTCATCTTGGAATAATGCTATCTCCGATGAACCCGTACAAGTGAAAAGTCATGGGGATGAGTTCATGGTCTACCACCATCTTATCATAAGTAGAATCGAATAGCATATTGACTGAACTCCCGTTATATACTAGCATGCGCTTTAATCCATTCCGAGCCACCACAGCTCTCACCACTAGTACGTCACACTGGGGATAGTGTATGCCCACCACCCTATTTCGATGATCAATCATCTCCTCATTGACAATTTCAATTTTCATCATTTCTACTAGCTCGTCGTAGGTAGAGGGATTTTTACTTCGTATTTAGTCCTCCTTTTAGAAAACAATGTATTCATATTTAGTCCTCATTTTAGAGCTGAGAGGGCTTCTTTGTCCATGACTTGCTCGCAATAGGTTATTTCATCAGTAAAACGTGCACTCCCGCTTACCTCATATCCTGGAGACATTGGATTGGCACATCTCCTTCCTTCTTTGACAAGCATTGGTTCAAAAATATTTTCTTAAGGTTTAGCCAGCTCCTGGTATTAAAAGGTACCAACCTACTGTACCACACTTTGGCCATACCGCTAAGTGTTAAGTGAAAGGCCCTACATTTCAGAGCAGGTAAAGTGCCTCGAAGGCTCATTTGTGTTTTGTATTTATTAAGGTGTTTCTCTGGGTCACCTTTTTTTTCGTATTTAGGAATTTTGGGGAGAACGAAGTTCTGTGGCATGGGAAAGCTACGAAGCTCTCTAGAGAATGACAGGTTGTTATCATCATCGTCAAGTTCGTATGACCGACATGGCTAGTCAGAGTCATTTACATCAGCTAAAGGGTGAGGTGGCTATAGTGAAGTTCCACATCGGTTTCTCCCAATCCACTAGATTCTGCCTTTTCCACATATTCATAGGCGGAGGGGCCTGAACTTCTTAGCTTTGCATGCGCTCTTGGGGGCGAACTGTTTTATAGGTGGATTGATCCCTATTTTTAGGCATTCGCCCAATCTGATCAACCACACTTGCAAACCTCTGTGGCCACTCTTCATAGTCCGAGGAAAAGTTATCTCCCCCAACTCGAGCGTCATCAGCTAGGGGGACAGTGTAGTTGGAGGTGTCTATTCACACTTTCCTTTCATCTTTGCTGACTCGAATGAGTTCTTTGGCTTGATTCCACTTCAGCTCGTCAGTCGCGAACTGATTGTGGAGGATTTTGATGGACTTGGAAGCTGCCCTGATTTTGCACTTGCATGAGGAGTTCTTGCATGGCTGCGTTTTAGGTTGTGATGTTCCTTATGTTAGTGGCCATGCGAGCTACTTCGGCAGTTAATCGTGTAGCAGTTCTTCCACCCCTACAATATCTATGACGGGAACGCTAGTATGTGACATTATTCCGAATGATCTCTTCTTCAGAGATCTCTCTTACTCTCCTCAAATTTACTTTTTCGTTGTTAGAACTCATCGGTTTAGAGTTTCACAAGTTCTCTTCTCTCAAATAATGAAAACTTAGTTTACAGCTTGTTCTATCTTCAAGATCAAGTCTCTTTTTCAATGGGGGATATCAACCTAATATTTCGATAAGCTTTTCCTTTCACAGGGATACTCGTGGTTATAATAACATTCTCACATATGGCGCCAATCTGTTGACCTTGAAAAATAGCTCCGACACGTGGTCAACAGAATAAGTCTTCACGTATGGTCTTCCATGCACACGGTAGCACACTGTTAGTCACTCGTGGCCTTTTTCGATGGAGGTAGAAGTGGTTGCGAGCACTCGACGGTCAAGTCAGTATTCAGTTAATCAAAAATGGTACCCGGTGGTGAAGTAGTCACCGGGACTTGTTTGAGAATGTGTGTAAATATAGTGAAAGCCTCTTTTAGAGTTTAAAAGACTAGAATGCCAAGATTGGAATGGAAACCCCTTCCTTATCATAGTGTGGGTATATTTATACTAGAGAAATAAAGAGAAAAATCGTTGGATGGGGAGACAAGTAGCTTCGGATCCGGATGGGTCATCCTTTCATGGGCATCAATCGATCACTACATAGGTTGGCAGGCATTAAATGATTTCTGACATAGCAATTGAGTTGACCATTTGCAGTCTGCCACATGTTCCATCAATCAGTCAAGGACTTGAATTTGGAAAGATCTCATGAAAGTTCTTGGTAGAGGTATGGCGAGGCAGATTGTGAAGTGTAATGAGTACGAAGTGTGAGCCTTTGCATCCGTCGTGAATGACGGATGAGTTCGACTCTTCTACCAAGTGAGGCAATAGTGTTTCACTTCGGAGTAATGGAATTAGTTCGTCCAACATGAATTTAGTTCGTCAGGCACGTGTTCGTCCAACACGTGGCAGATGAGGAACATTAGTACATGTCCGACTAGATATTATTTGCAAAATTAATCGAAACAATAGTATTTGGTCAAAATGGTACAGTACAACATAAATACAGAAGAACAAAGAAGATGTACCTTTTGATGCCATTAGTAGATGTTTGACAAAAAGAGACTGCTTCGGAATCATAGATGTGAATGATCTTTGTTCGATTAGATGCTTGTAAATAAATCAAATAGTGGTCCACTCTTTAGGTTCTAACTTGAACCTATTAATTGCAGCTACACAAAAATGAAGTTAGCCAAAGAATTTCTAAGTATAAAAGTACAAGAAAGAATAAGCGCTTTCAAGTCATAAATCACCATACTCATGATGCTAGGTCGGCACAGTTATTTTTTAGATCGTATCATTTGCCACCGTTTGCCATTAACCCATGGTCTAAAACTAGCAGGATTCCAATTCTTGATCAAGGTCGGAGTGCCTCAAATGAAGGACGAGTGTGTAGACACCAAGGATTCATGTAATAGCACCCTTAAAATCATCCACCCACTAGAAGCCCATGGCTAAAATAGTGTTGAAAATATGAGGCATATTCTCGCCAAGAGTGACCTCCTTTCAAAAGGAAGGCCCTGTCAATTGCTCCATGCATTTGGAAACAACTATATAGGGGCTAAGTTGTAATTCCTAAGGATATACTTGAAGAATAGGTGTAGAGGTAACCTTATTCCAGTACACAAAATCACCTTGCTAGCGGTAATGTAATATTGCCTAGGATAACAGGCTCGCTCTTCAAGTCTAAGCACAAATAGCTCAACCATTTCAGGTATCCTAAATTGATCCATGAACTTAAATGGTTCGTCCGTAGTTACGGTCGATGTTATTTTGGCAGCACCCATGACACATTATAGTCTATAGATCCCTCTTGCATCTTTTAAAAACTATAGGGGCCTACCAGAACCTCTATAATCCTATCAGTGGGTATGATGTCTGGTAAACCTGCCTTGGTACAAATCAATCTTATATCTATCTCGAAAGAGCTCACATTTTCATGTTTTTAGATGAAAAGGCCATATGAAAATCTGATCTTGTGAAAAAAGAAAATGAGAAAGAAATGAAGTCCAAATCAGACAAACTTTACCTAAAATGTGGGCTTGATTAACTTTAACTTAGAAAAATTGAAGGCTTGTTGTAGAACAGTTCAAAACTTGCTAGAAAATGCATAAATTCTCATTCCTTAGGATATTTTTAGATTTTGTAAAGTAGAAAGGGATTGAAAATAAAATAACGGAGTTCAACCAAACCAACACCCAGAGAGGGGGCAAATAGGTATTTATGCAAAATTTAAATTTATCAATTAATAAATGCAACAAGTCATAGTTATTAATTAATCCAGATGAATTCACATGTACATCTATCTTATGTTGAATTACCGTACTTAATAAATTATTGAAAATTAAATAACACTTGAAAATTGTTGATAGAGAAAACTCGTTACTAGGTAGAAACTCTGGGCCCATGCTAGTAAAAATCAACTATAAACGAATCACGTATAGTACTGTCAGACTTGACTAACTCTAGTACTTTCTGACCTTCTAACTGTATTCACTAAAGCCATCTAGGATTATGTGCTCCTGCACCGACTCTCGACCTTCTGAATTTGTCTATCTCATGTAGATTAATGAAAACTCCTCGTTCTCTAACAATCAAAATTCCGATCACCTTCCATTATCTTTAGGACTCTAACAGATGTTATGGAAAAATGTATTTTGGTGTTTGATTTATGTGAAGTTGATGTTTTTCAATGCTAATGAATAAATCAAAATGAATGTTGAACTATTAGAATGATATGTAGGAAGTAATCTTATTTTTCTCAATGTTCAATACCAAGTTTTCGAATATAGGCGTGGATATATATAGTGCAGAGGTTTTTGGTAGTATGGGCCAGTGAAAAACCTTGAAAAACGTTAATTATGTTTTCTCGGGATACAACATCACTCAAGAGATAGGTGAGCGACAGTATGTCGCTTGAGCGAGGTCCAGGCGACAGGCGAGCGATGCAGCTTTTATTTTTACAGCTCAAGCATTAGCTCAGCGATGGGCTAGCGAAATTGTGGCGAATCTTTTCTACTCATTCCATACTCGAACCCTAGGACTTCTAACTAACATATACAACCTACCACTTAACACTTTGACTTTTAAAAACTCTTTTTCAACAATAATTTTGTCAAAAGATTGCCAATATCTTTAAAACCTAACAAACTGTCCATTTAGCATTATGTCACAAAACATGTGTTACAAATCAAATAGATTCAATCTAATCTACCAAAATCAACTGACTCGGCTGAATCTTGCTTTTTCTTTGTCTAACCTGTTTCCTAAAAATAACTCAAATACCAAGTGTAAAATCATGTGAAACAGTAACAGGAATTCAAGCATTTGAGACAGGTATTCATAAATTCAACAACATACCAGCTAAATTAAGATGCAATATCAATGTAAACTAACACACCCAAACCAAACATTGATATCACTAAATATCAAAACTTAATCTAGCTAGAATGAAGAAAATATCATATACATTCGACAAATGTCAAAAAATATGTTTAACTCAAATACCATGTACATCGAAAAAATATTTTTAAATCAAACCAGACATACTAACATAGTGCCTAGTACCTAGTGCCTACTCCCCCTTTTTTGTCACAAATGACAATGGATAGCCAAGCAACTACGTAGTAACAATATCATCATCACCATCGATCTCATCATCTGAAGCAACACCATCATCCCAATGTCGATGAATCCAACATAATCCTCGCTGAAGATAGCAAACTCTGCTTTGTGGTGATCAGCGGTAGCTCTCAACTATGTAATCTTCGTCATCATACGAGCTTGCTGCTCGATTAGCACAAACATATATCCCACAAGTGCGACCAAAGGATCAACTAGAATAGACACAGATGAAGGAATAGAATCAGTAGGTGGTGGAGCAGAAGTAGACGCCGAAAGGATGTCAGTTGTTGAAGTAGGGATATCAGACTAAGATGGTAGAATATCTGAGAGATCAAAAGAAAGTAGATTGCCAATAGGATCAGCAGCATAGTTGGATCTACTGGCTTAGCTGGCTTAGATAAAGCATGAGATCTACTCTGGGAAATGGTAGTGTGGCTAATAGGTTGAGAAACTTTCCTCAGAACTCCCTCAAGAAAAATAACCCCAAGAGTTGTCACTAGACGATGAATCACGCAGGCGTAAGGAAGACCTACCTTAGTACCCATCACCCGAAAGGCTCGTAAAATCTGATGGCATATAAAAGTAGGAAGATCTATGGAGTCACCATGTAATAAAGTATAAATAAATTTGGCCTTTTCCATAGACAGAGAAGAGGTATGGGACACTGACCACAGATTCATGCATACAATGCACACAAATTCTGTTGATCAATCAGAAGAGATCCAGTATAGATCGCAGTATGACCCCCTCCCCATGGGTTGTTAAACAAGGTCAATTGGACAAGCGAGTCAGTCGGGAGGGTGTCAACAGATAAATATGGAAATAATGGGTGAACTACTCGGGGAATGTGGATAAGACTAGAGATGACATTATGAATGATCTTAATGGTCTTTCCCTGAAGAAAAACCCTAAAGTTCAACCAACGTATATCATGAATATTAGCATAGAATTCCTAGACAAGAAGACTAGGTGGAATAGACAACTCAATCAGTAAAGGATCCCATCAGTAAAAATGGCAGCGAGATCTAGGAAAAGATCGGAAAGAAAGAAAATTGCTTCCCAGAGATCTTGAGCAGTAGATGAGATAAATCTAGAGCTAATATAAGATATTGAAGCACTAGATATTTGTGTGGTAGTCCTCGCTCTCTTAGGCGACATCTATGGTAAGTTTGCAATACCAACACATCATAGATACAACTAAAGATACTATAGGCCACGATGAAAAACTAACTAATGATATGTAATAATGCACATGAACGAGGCAAATCGGCCATACATGCTAAACGGTACAAAAGTTACTTTCATATACCAAAATGTAGACAAACATGTCATGAGCACGTAAATTGTTGCAAAATGCCTACTGCTCTCAAAACGAAGCAAAATTGTCCAAGTCACACACAAAGATGCAACATTATCCAAAACACGCGGTGCCTTGACATCGTGACGCGATGCCTTCGTGTGAACGGAGGGCAACTATGTATGATATTACGTCAACATTAAATTCAAAGCAAACTTTACCAAAAGTGCAATTTAAGGACTAAAATGTGTGCAATTGTGAGAATGTGCAATGTTCATGAAATATGGTGCAAAAATTCAACAAGGAACGTCAATGTGGTTTTTCATCGAACACGTGGCTTGCAATGTCAATTTCCTAATTCACACCAAGCATCCAACCAAGAAAAATTCACCACATTCAACACACCATCAATCCAACATCTAATCATATCCCATCCTCTATTGAAAGTGAGTTCAATTCAAGAAAAATCCAAAAAAAAAAAAACTTGAAAAACCCTAATCGCAAGTTCAAGGTTCAATTTTGAAAATTGTTGGAGATAAATGATGCAAATAGGCATGGAAACTCATTATAATTACCTAACATGAATGTAAATGGATGAATTGGTGTAAGAAACAAAAATAAATCAAAAACCCCCAAAAAATTGAAAAAATCATAAGTTTGGGATTTCGATTATGCCTATGAAATTCGTGGAAATTGGATGATTCTTTGAGAATATGCAACCAAAATGGTGTTGTAGGACGTGCAATGAATAAATTAAATCAAGTAATGGAAATGGGTGCCAAGAAATTTGGAAGAAAAACTCACGAGAAAGGATAGGGAAGAAGAAGAATAATAATTCTAGGATGAAGCGTAAGAATTCAAATAATCGCCCCGTCACTCGAGCATTAGGCGAGCGAAACAGCTTCTGTTGCTGGCTCTCGAGCGATGGCTCAACATGAAGTGGGTGAAAACATATTGACAGAAATAGCACCTTATGTTTGAAAATTTTGAAATATGGCCCCCGCTTTTTTATTTTTTTCTTTTTTTATATATCAAGGACTCCGAAATATCAATGAACTCATAAATGCAAATGATTACAAGAAAGGCATCATCAATAAAATAAATTTCCCACATACTCAAATCAAGTTTAAATGGAGTATAGTGTATAAGTGATTCACGTATGTTAAGTGTCACTATTTTCTTGTGAACAAGATTCCAAACATTTTATTTATGAGAAATGACATGATAAACATCGCTGTTAAATAAGTGTATTTCCCTACTAATAAAAGTCAAACCAATAAGCCAATTAGGACCTTTAAATGAAGCTCATTTTTCACGAAAATTATTATTTTCTCTCTCTAACTTTGAGCATATATTTTAGCACAATGTGTATTATAATTTTTATTTTTCAACTCGTCATTTTTCTCAATTTTTTTATATCTTATGTGCATGCTATTCTCCATTAAGCGACTAAGATGACCCTTGTAATGAGTGTTGGGTCGATGACTCCAAGTCAGTTGACCATAGGGCATCAGATTATGAGAAATCATTCGAACTTAATTACTCAAGTCAAATAGCCTTCGAAGAAGAGTATAAGATGAAGCACTTTTTATTTTAAGATAAGGAGAATATACTTGAGCTTAGGTAAACTAAATTAAGGCCAATTCATGTTCAAGGTCACCTTACCAACAGATGACTGCCATCTCAGAGTTCACACACGCAGTCAAGACTCACTCACAAGATCATAGTGTGCTGTACAGATGGTGCTGAAAACAAATATACTCAATACTCCACATTAGACCTAACCAAAGTAATGGAAACTACATCACATATCAGATGAATACATACTTAGTCACAAAAGAAAATTTAAGTACACCATAAAATGTCAAGTAGCACAAAAAATTCCTTTTTAAAAAAAAACCAAATAAAACAGAACAAGTACACAGAAAATGAGATGCATGCAAGTATGAATGATCCCTATGAACGGTACATGCATGCACCAAGTACCTAATCAAAGAGGTACACAGACACCAATAGCTTTCCAAAGAGACTCAGACCTTAGACCATCTAATGGCTTTGTAAATAGGTCAGCTAATTAATTTTTAGTAGAGATGTATTCAAGAGTTATAGCATAGATCTCTACAAACTCTCGAATAAAGTGTTGTCTTGTATCAATAAGTTTGGTCCAAGAGTGTTGAACGAAATTTTTGGAAATATTAATGGCACTTGTATAATCACAAAACACAGTCATAGTTCCCTATTCAAATCCATAGTCACGTAACATCTGCTTTATCCAAAGCAATTGAGTGCATCAACTTCCTGCAACCATATATTCGGCATCTGCCGTGGATAATAAGATAGAATTTTGTTTCTAACTTATCCAATCTACAAGATTAGTACCAATATAAAAACAGCCTCCTAAAGTGTTTTTTCTATCTTCGGCATTTCCAACCTAATCAGCATCGGATACCCAGTAAGGTCAAGATTAGAGTCTCTAGAGTACAAGATTCCATCATCTACAATTCCATTGACATATCGAATGATAAGCCTCAGAACGCTCAAGTGGGATTCTTTAGGATCAACCTGAAATCGTGCACATACCCAAACACTAAAGGTTATGTAAGGTCTTCTGGCAATAAGATTAAGTAAACTATCTATTATACTCCTTTATAGTGTTTGATCAACACTTTTACATGTAGGATCATAACCTAACTTGACACTCGTGCTCATGGAAATTCTAGTGTGTTTCTTGATGTCTAGTCCAAATCTCTTGACAAGATCTTTGGCTTACTTCGATTGAGATATGAACAACTCATCATCAGTTTGCTTAACTTGGAATCGAGAAAGTAACTTATTTCTCCAACCATACTTATCTCAAATTCTTACTTCATTGCATTCAGCGAATTCATGAGTAAGAGACAATAGGATAACCAGAAATGATGTCATCAACATAAATATGTGCTATGGTGATGGTTTCCTCAATGTGTTTTATAAATAAAGTTCTATCTACACCACCTCTTGAAAAATCATGTTCCACGAGATATGCAATTAGTCTATCATACCAAGCTCTAGGAGCTTGTTTAAGATCATATAAAGCTATATTCAATTTATAGACATAATGTAGAAATTTAGGATCAATAAATCCTTTAGGTTTTTCAACATAAGCATCTTCTTGGAGTATTCCATTCAAGAAGGAACTCTTGATATCAATTTGATATAATTTAAATCGTAAGGTGCAAGCAACGGTCGGAAGAATTCTAATAGATTCAAAGCGAGCTACTGGAGTAAAAGTCTCATCAAAGTCAATTCCTTCAACCTGAGAATATCCTTGGACAATGAGTATATATTGTCGGTATGCCTCGCGAATATATGTTTCATCCTTGGAGACTTCCTCAGAATTCTCACTATATTCATCATTCTCCATCTTCTTACTATCCTTAGCAGATTCATTCTTAACTACACACATTAATGTCATAAAGTTCATTTCATCCCCAGTGCTAGAGGTATCACTTTGAACACTTGAATTAGATTCATCATCAGTCAGAGACATTGACAATGACTTACCATTTCCTTTATTTAAGTTCTTCTTATAGCTAGGATATTCATTTCTATAGTGACCAAAACCCTAACACTCATGACATTTAACTGACTGAAATTTTACTAGAACTTTTGGCATTAGCCTTTTCACGCTTGTCTTTCTGGAATTTACTAGAGGCATCCTTTTTCCTCTCTTAATATTTTGTCCTATTCCGAGAACTTTTTGGATTTTCTTTACAAAATACGTTATCTCATCATCCCTAAGGGTCTTAGTATCGTAGACTCACACTCTTCTTCCTTAACGGTGTTCAAGACTATAGATTTTATCTTTTTCGATTGAGATATGGTGAGTTCATAGGTTTGAAGGGATCCTACAAGTTCCTCTATCTTAACTGTATCTAAGTTCTTGCTCTCTTCAATCGTAGTAGTCTTGAGTCTAAATATCTCACGTAATGATTTAAAGACTTTTCGAATTATTTTAGGCTTAGGAATTTTTTTCACCTAGATTGAAACTAGAGTTCACTATGTCATTCAACTTCGCATAAAATTCATCAAATGATTCATCGTCCTTCATTCTAATTTCTTCAAACCTAGTGGTTAACATCTACAGCTCGAAGTTCTTAAGGGTTTTGGTTTTCTCGTGTGTAGTCTCTAAAATATCCCAAACTTCTTTCGCAGTTTCACACATCGACATTTTCCAAAATTCTTCAGCAGACACAGCCATAAACAAGACATAAAGCCCTTTACTATTCCAGTTACACTAAAAGAGATTGATTCATCTAGATTAAATATGGTCATGAATCAAAATGAGGCTCTGATACCATTTGAAATAACGAAGTTCAACCCATCTAACACCTAAGGGGGGTGAATAGGCGTGAAAAATGCAAGTTCGACCCTAACAACACCTAGATGAGGATAAATAGGTGTAATATGCGGAATTAAAATCTTATTAACTGATTAGCAACAAGTCACCAGTTCATTATCTCTAGATGGTTAATCATGTAGTCAATTTAATCCTAAATTTAAATACCACAGATCAAACATTCATAATATAAAGCAGTAAATGAAAAACGGTATGATCACGGAGAAACCCAACTGGGAAAAACTCCAGACGCTTTGCCAGTCAATCCACTATAAACGATTCAAGACTTACAGTCTACTAGACTGGATGACGACACGTACTATCTGATCTCTTGACTGCAATTCGACAGCTCTTCTGAATTCTGTGCTCTCATGTACCAATTCCAGTTGCAATAACCAACGCTCTCTTGGAACTCCCTATCCTGCAGTAGCCCCTAGTTTGGTGGAATTACTTCTTGTAGATCATGAAGAACAACCCGTTCTTCATAGTCTGGAACTCCAGTCACCTTCATCGATTTTGAGCACATCTGACAGATATGCAATAAGTATGGTTTTTGATATTTGGATTTGGATATGATGTTTTTCTCTTAGAAGATCTCACACAAGATGAAGGTTGAAAGTAATAATGTGGAGTATTCACTCTCTAGACTTATTTTCTCAACAATCAACCTTATTCCAAACTCGAAACCCTAGACCTACTAACTAACTTTTGAACAAATTGCACATTACTCCTTCAACTTTAACAACCTATCCAATTAAGTCCTTTTGTCCATAGAATTTGCCAATTACATAAATCAACTAAAACCTAACAAACTCCTCCATTGGTATTCTGTGACAAAACAATAATCTATGTCAAAGTAGTAATCAAATAAAATTACTGACTCAAAAAATGACAACCTACAACTAACAATAGTCTTGAACGAAAAAATGCAGTACATGTTTCCTGAAACAGACAACTCAAATACCAGTGTAAAATATGTGAAAAATAGAATCAATAATAATCACAGTGCAAACAGTTCAATTNGAATCAATAATAATCACAGTGCAAACAGTTCAATTGTAAGTGTCATTTATGCAACTGTAACTTAGAAAGCATATTTTTCAGTTTTATATCACAAGCTAAATTAAGACATAGTATCAATGAAACTCAACATATCACGAAGACACATTGATACTACTAAAACATCAAACTTAATTTAGCAGAACTGAGATCAAAAATTGTACATCAAGTAAGTAGATAAAAATAAAATATATTCATCCTGTAAAAGCAAAAATATCTACTCCCAGTTAAAATATCTATTCTCCATTTTTGTCATAAAATGACAAGGGGTATAAATATATATGCCAAAAATATAATGTTTTGATGTAAAAATAGCTAAGCAAAATATAAGTATTTATATCTCTCCCCAACGACCCCTCAAACATAAAATGCAAATTCTCGTTTTCTCTCCTTTTTTGGCACAAATGACTAAGGGATACACAAAACTTTTAGCATAAACATATGATCACTCAAAAATGTAGTCGCGAGCATAAATAAGTAAAATCATTGTACAAAAACCTCTCCACATATATGACCCAAGCTAAATATAGAGTAAATTGTATAAATGACTCATATGTGTAAAGTGTCACTAATCATTTGTAAGCAGGACTCCAAACCTTAATTTTGTGAGAAGTGACATGCAAAACATTACTGCTAATAAAGATATTCCTCTACTTATGAAAGTCAAACCAAGTTCAGTACATTAGAACCTATACATGAAATCTCATTTTGTAGAGATCATTTCTTTTCTCCCCCTGACGCTTAGCATATTTAATTTCTACATATTTCAACATTTTAAGCTCATTTTTTTTTATCATAAGTACAAGTTCTTCATTATTAAGCGACTAAAATGACCCATGTAGCGAGCTTTATACCAGTTAAGCCAAGTCAGTTGACTTTAGGCACCAGGTTATGAGAAACCCCGCAGGCTTTATTGCTGAGATAAATAGGCTTCGAAGAAAAACATATGATATTGAACATTTTCCTCTTTTTTTTATCAGGAATAAACAGGAGATTAGGTCTAATAGATAAGGTCAATTCATGTTCAAAATCAGCCTACTAACATGTGACTGACATCTCAAATCTCACACACGTGGTAGAGCCTCACTAACAAGATCATAGTGTGTGCAGTGCATATGGTATATAAAGAGACCTATACTAAATACTCCATACATAACCTAAGTCAACAATGAAAAATATATTACATCTCATCAATTAAACTCATGCTTGATCACAACCAACAAAATCAAGTTTAATGTATATCATGATATAAAGTAATTTTTTGCATAAAATATTTTTGTTCTCCTTTTTTTTTAAAAAAAAATATTGACTCATAATAATAAAAAAAATATTTTTTTATTTTCTCATATAAAACATGAATGCACCAAATACACAAAACAAAAATCAAATTCACACAAACAAATAGTTCAATTGTAAGTATCATTTAAACAACTGTAACTTAAAAAACATATTTTTCAGTTTTATATCATAAGCTAAACTAAGACATAGTATCAACGCAACCCAACATATCACAAAGACACATTGATACTACTAAAACATCAAACTTAGTTTAGCAGAACTAAAATCAAAAGTTGTACATCAAGTAAGTAGATAAAACAATAAAACATATCTTGTGAAAGCAAGAATATCTACTCTCTTTAAAATATATATTCCCCATTTTTGTCACAAAATGACAAGGGATAAAGAAAATATAAATGCCAAAAAAATATGAATGTTTAGATGTAGAAACAGATATGCAATGTATAAGTATCTATGTCTCTCCCCAATGACCCCTCAGACATAAAATGCAAATGTCAAAAATGAAAATTCTTCTCATGTTGGTACAAATGACGAAAAAAGAACATTTATCAGTAACAATACAATGACATTAGACAATGCAGTCGTTAGCATGCATAAGTATATTCAATTAAAAGTAAACATTCCCACATACTCAGTTCAAATAAAGCGTGTAGTAAATTGTATAAGTGACCCATATGTGTAAAGTGCCACTAATCCTCTGTAAGCAGGATTTCAAACCTTAAATTTGTGAAAAATGACATACTAAATATCACTGGCAATAAGTTTATTCATCTAATAATGAAAGTCAAACCATGTAAAGCGTATTAGGACCTTTAAATAAAAGCTCATTGAATATTAATTTTTTTTCTCCCCCTGACTTATTGCATATATTTTTCACAACTTTAAAACTCGTAATTATTTTTTCAATCTTAAATGCAAGTTCCCTTTCATTAAGTGACTAAAATGATCCATGTAGCGAGTTTTGGACCGGTTAACCCAAATCAGTTAACCAGAGGCACCAAGTATGAGAAACCCCGCAAGCTTAATCGCTCAAGTCAAATAGATTTCAAAAGAGAGCATAAGATATTGAACATTTTGCATTAGTTTTTGTTTTTTATAATAGATAGTAGGGATAATTTTGAGATTATGTCTAATAAATAAGGTCAATTCAAATTCAAAGTCACCTTACTAACATGTGACTGCCATCCTAAATCGTAAACATGCGGTAGAGTCCCACTAACAAGATCACAGTGTGTGCAGTACAGATGGTATATGAAGAAACATATACTAAATACTCCATACATAACCTAAGTCAGCAATATAAAATATGTTATAACTCATCAATTAAACATATGTTTGATCACAACCAACAAAATCAAGTTTAATGTATATCATGTTGTAAAACAATTTTCTAAATAAAATATTTTTCTTCTCCCTTTTTTTTTTTTAAAAAAAAAATATTGACTCATAACAATAAAAAAAATTGTTTGTTTTCTCGTATAAAACATGAATGCACCAAGCACACAAAACAAAATAAAAAAAATCAAATTCACACAAACAAAACACAAAACAAGAAATAGAAATGCATGAGAACAAATAAATGAATGAACATAATACATGCATAACTTAATGTCACATAATGATAAAGTACAAGCATGCACCAATAAAAGTACATAATCAATTAGATACAAAAATGCTCTTACCTTTAAGAGCCTCGTGATCTATTTCATAATTTTTTTGATCAATTTTCTTCATCCAAACTTGCCTAGTGACAGGAACATTTTCGATCATCTGTGTCATTAACTTGGTCAAACGACTCACTTGATTAGTAAGAAAGTCAATCTGACCAACAAACTCCTAATTCTTATTTCTATTTAAGTTTTCGTCTTTATTTCTGTTTAGGAAATGATGACACTTAGACCTTATGTGTCCTAACTCACCACAATGAAACATGTGGGGATAAAACTAGAACCAAGAATATGAGATCGTTGATATCTATTCCTAGGTTGGCGGTTCATACGCTGTCTAGTAGGCATTTGTCTAATAAATTCCTTAAGATTGGGGTTAGGCACATGTTTATGCTGGTCAGTAGGGACAAACGTGGTCTTAGAAGTACTACCATTGTTTCCCTTAAAACCTAGACCTCCCTTATTTCCAGTCGACTTGCCCATTCCTAAAATATCGTCTAACTTTTCAGAACCACTAGAAAAGTTAAGTAGTTGAGACTTAGAATGTTCGAGGTTGATCAAAATGTTCTTCACCTGTATGTCTAAGGTCTCTTTCTTAGTGGTCAACTCACTGAATCTCTTAGAGGACTTCTCAAGCTCACTAGTGAGGTTCTTAACCCGAGTCTCTAAAGTTTCATTCATGGATTTCACTTTACTCAGGATCGAGGTAGATTCCTTAATGTGCGCTACTAACTTCTCTTTTTCTAATTCAAGTTCCTTTCTTCGTACTCAAGACCTTGTTTTTAGTAAGAATCTTAAAACTCTTTTCATACATCTTATTATAAGCCTCTTGGATATCTTCCTCACTTATGGGCTCTTCATCTGAATCCTCACAACTACTTATGTTCTCGGTCTTCTCACTCTCCTTATCAGATTCATTCCTAATTCTAGTAGTAAAGGTAACATACCTTCCACTTTTCTCGCGAGTGGATTTCTCACTCTGATTGTCCAAGTTAAACTTGTCATCAGTGAGAGTAGCATTCATAGCCTTCTCCTTACTTCTCCTATTACTAGGACACTCTCTCTTCACATGGCCAAGACCTTTACAATTATGGCACCTCACAGATTTATATTTTTTCCTAGATTCACTCGGTCCAACTTTGTATCTCTTTTGAGGGTTATTTTTCCTCCTAAACATTTTTTGAAATTTTTTAGCCAAGTAAGCTAACTCCTCATCGACCGGTGAATCAGAATCTGAAGA
>CAIGRB010032886.1:13314-23929 GCA_903798255.1 Fraxinus quadrangulata | reverse complement strand
AACAAAAATCAAATTCACACAAACAAAACACAAAACAAGAAATAGAAATGCATGAGAACAAATAAATGAATGAACATAATACATGCATAACTTAATGTCACATAATGATAAAGTACAAGCATGCACCAATAAAAGTACATAATCAATTAGATACAAAAATGCTCTTACCTTTAAGAGCCTCGTGATCTATTTCATAATTTTTTTGATCAATTTTCTTCATCCAAACTTGCCTAGTGACAGGAACATTTTCGATCATCTGTGTCATTAACTTGGTCAAACGACTCACTTGATTAGTAAGAAAGTCAATCTGACCAACAAACTCCTAATTCTTATTTCTATTTAAGTTTTCGTCTTTATTTCTGTTTAGGAAATGATGACACTTAGACCTTATGTGTCCTAACTCACCACAATGAAACATGTGGGGATAAAACTAGAACCAAGAATATGAGATCGTTGATATCTATTCCTAGGTTGGCGGTTCATACGCTGTCTAGTAGGCATTTGTCTAATAAATTCCTTAAGATTGGGGTTAGGCACATGTTTATGCTGGTCAGTAGGGACAAACGTGGTCTTAGAAGTACTACCATTGTTTCCCTTAAA
This sequence comes from Fraxinus quadrangulata, assembly GCA_903798255.1. Classification (NCBI taxonomy): domain Eukaryota; kingdom Viridiplantae; phylum Streptophyta; class Magnoliopsida; order Lamiales; family Oleaceae; genus Fraxinus; species Fraxinus quadrangulata. Next base: position 23,329 of record CAIGRB010032886.1, on the reverse strand, counting down.
ACCTAGACCTCCCTTATTTCCAGTCGACTTGCCCATTCCTAAAATATCGTCTAACTTTTCAGAACCACTAGAAAAGTTAAGTAGTTGAGACTTAGAATGTTCGAGGTTGATCAAAATGTTCTTCACCTGTATGTCTAAGGTCTCTTTCTTAGTGGTCAACTCACTGAATCTCTTAGAGGACTTCTCAAGCTCACTAGTGAGGTTCTTAACCCGAGTCTCTAAAGTTTCATTCATGGATTTCACTTTACTCAGGATCGAGGTAGATTCCTTAATGTGCGCTACTAACTTCTCTTTTTCTAATTCAAGTTCCTTTCTTCGTACTCAAGACCTTGTTTTTAGTAAGAATCTTAAAACTCTTTTCATACATCTTATTATAAGCCTCTTGGATATCTTCCTCACTTATGGGCTCTTCATCTGAATCCTCACAACTACTTATGTTCTCGGTCTTCTCACTCTCCTTATCAGATTCATTCCTAATTCTAGTAGTAAAGGTAACATACCTTCCACTTTTCTCGCGAGTGGATTTCTCACTCTGATTGTCCAAGTTAAACTTGTCATCAGTGAGAGTAGCATTCATAGCCTTCTCCTTACTTCTCCTATTACTAGGACACTCTCTCTTCACATGGCCAAGACCTTTACAATTATGGCACCTCACAGATTTATATTTTTTCCTAGATTCACTCGGTCCAACTTTGTATCTCTTTTGAGGGTTATTTTTCCTCCTAAACATTTTTTGAAATTTTTTAGCCAAGTAAGCTAACTCCTCATCGACCGGTGAATCAGAATCTGAAGATTCGGTCAGGATATTTTTCACGGATTTCATGGCCAGAGATTTATCTTTAACATGGTCATCTAAGGTCAGCTCATACGTCTAGAGGGACCCAAATAACTCTTCTATCTTAATGAAATCTATGTCCTTACTTTCTTTAATTGCAGTAACCTTAGGTCTAAACCTCTCGGACAAGGATCTAAGGACTTTTCTAACAATTTTAGACTCCTGGATTCTCTCACCTAGGTTGAAAGTAGAATTCACTATGTCATTTAAGCTTACATAGAAGACATCAAACACCTCATCTCCTCTCATTCTAATCTCTTCAAATCTAGTTGTCAACATCTGCAACTTAGAGTTCTTAACAGCCTGAGTTCCCTCATGTGTGGTCTGTAGAATACCCCAAACTTCTTTAGCAACCTCACACATAGATACTATCCTAAATTCTTCAGGGGATACAGCCCTAAATAAGGCATGTAAAGCTTTGCTATTTCAGTTAGACTCATCTAGGTTTGTCCTAGTCCAATTAGCAATGGGGAGTGAGGGTCACTACGTTATCTATAGTAGTATTAGGGGCATTCTAACCATTCACCACACTCAACCATATGCATTCATCTAGGGATTTTAAAAAAACTCTCATTCGAACTTTCCAGTAGGCATAATTGCGTCCGTAAAAAAACAGAGGTACGGACAGTGAATGACTCATCTAGTATATGTAAAAAGGGTCAAGAATCGATGCAAGGCTCTGATACCAATTGAGAAATGTAAGTTCGACCCCAAAAACACCTAGAGGGGATGAATAGGTGTGATATGCGGAATTAAAATCTTATTAACTAATTAGCAATAAGTTACCAATTAATTATCTCTAGATGGTTAATCATGTAGTCAATTTAATCCTAAATTTAAATATAACACATCATGCATTTATAATATAAAGCAGTAAACGAACAACAGTATGATCACGGAGAAACCCAACTGGAAAAAACTCCAGGCGCTTTGCCAGTCAATCCACTCTAAACGATTCAAGACTTACAATCTACCAGACTAGACGACATGTACTATCTGATCTCCTGACTGCAATTCAACAGCTCTCCTGAATTCTGTGCTCCCATGCACCAATCCAGTTGTAATGACCAATGGTCTCCTGGAACTCCCTATCCTACAGCAACCCCTAGCTTGGTGGAATCGCTTCCTGTAGATCAAGAAGATCAACCCGTTCTTCAGAGACTGGAACTCCAGTCACCTTCCTCGATCTTCAGCACCTCTGGCAGATATGTAGGAAATATGGTTTTTGGTATTTGGATTTGGATCTAATGTTTTTCTCTCAGAAGATCTCACACAAGATGAAGGTTGAAAGTAACAATGTAGAGTATTCACTCTCTAGACTTTTTTCTCAATAATCAACCTTAGAAAAAACGTGTAAGTGAGTTCTGATATTTATAAGTTGGTTAAGAAATGAATGGTTCACGTAAAAAGCCTTGAAATCGGAAAATAAAAATTTTTCGGACAGCACTGTCGCTCGAGCGAGGGCCTAGTGATAGTCGAGCGACAGCCTGTTGCTCGAACGAAGGAAGGGCGACAGTCTAGCGATGATGTTTCTGCTTTTGTAGCTCGAGCCAACCCTTGGCGACAGTCCAATAAAAATTCGCGTTGTTTTCCTCCTTAATCTAAACTCGAAATCCTAGACCTACTAACTAACTTTTGAACAAATTGCACATTATTCCTTGAATTTTAACAACCTATCTGATTAAGTCTTTTTGTTCACAGAATTTGCCAATTACATAAATCAACTAAAACCAAACAAGGCATTTATGCGGAATTTCAATTAACCAGATAATAAATGCAACAAGTTACGGTTGTTAATTAATCCAGATGAATTCATATGCACAACTATTATATGTTAAATTACCGCAATTAATAAATTACTGAAAAATAAATAACACTTGAAAGTTGTTGATGGAGAAAACCCATAACTTGGTCAAAACTCTGAGCCCAAGCCAATAAAAATTCACTATACAAGAATCAACTTACAGTACTGTCAGACTTGAATAACTGTAGTTCTTTCTGACCTCCTAACTGTAATCACCAAAGCTCTCCTGGATTGCATGCTCCTGCACCAACTCTCAACCTTCTAAATTCATTTTTCTCCTCAATGAAAACTCCTCGTTCTCCAACAACCAGAACTTCGATCACTTACCTTGATCTTTAGAACTCTAACGATGTTTTGGAAGTATGTGTTTTGGTGTTTGGTTTATATTAAATTGATATTTTTCAATGCTATAAATAAATCAAAATGAATGTTGAACTAATAGAATGATTTGTAGGAAGTAATCTCTTATTTCTCTCAATGTTCAACCAACGATTTTTCGAATGGAGGCATGGAAGTAATCTCCTATTTCTCTCATGTAAAGGCCTCGCCTCTGCTCAAAATCAACCTGACACATACTGCTTTTTCATCAATAAACTCACCTCATGCAAAAGGCCTCACCTAAGTTCAAATTCAACATTAGTAACCAACTGTATCTTCTCAACAGGTTCATCCTCAAGCAAAGGCCTCGCCTAAGTTCAAATTAAGCCTTAGCAATAGGCCGCATCTTCCAAACAGGCTCACCCTCATGTAAGGGCCTTGTTTCAGTTCAAATTAAACCTCTGCAATAAGCTACATCTTCTCAACAGGCACGCCCCAAAGCAAAGGCCTCGCTTAATTTCAAATTCAGTCTTAGCAACAAGCTGTATCTTCTCTGCAAGCTCGCCCTTATGTAAGGGCCAAACCTAAGTTCAAATTTAGCCTTAGCTACAGGCTGCAACTTCATAAAAAGGCTCTCCCTCATGCAAGGGCCTCGCCTTACATCAGGTTTACAATCTGCTTTGAAAATTTCGCTCATATTTTACATTGTAAGTCCATGAATTTTATAAATAACTATGCTTTGACTTGTGGGACTATTGTGATGCGTTATCCCTTGGTAATTGAGGAAAAAACATAGATTCAACCAACATAAAATAGCGCATAACAAGGCACTACCTCTTCATAAACATATTGATAAGTGTGTTTTGTGTACTTATTTACGCTATATTACCAAGTTTTTATATTGTCAAAGTGTTAAATTCTACTTAATTTTGGTTAATTTTCTTTTGTTTCAATGTTGGACCCATTTATATGCAATAAGAAAAAGAAAGAATGATCAATTGTCTATTGGATGATAATTTAGTGACTAAATTGTACGTGAATAGAAGCTGAAGGACCAAAATAAGGATCAAATTCTATAAAGTGGAAATTGAAGAGGACAATGGCGGCACAATTGATGATCTCAAAGGACTAAATTGCATTAATTATGAAGAATGAGACCTTGAAGGCAAGCACCACATTATATGGGCCTTTGAACATGGAAATTGAATTGGGATCAAATTCTAATCAAAATGGAATTCAAAAAATCTGGTGGCACGGAAAATTGGAATTGGAGAACTTTGGCAATTTCACTTCTAATGTAACAAAAATTGGCAATTGACTGGAATAAAAGGGAGAAGTGCATGCACGGCAACAGAGGGGGCAGAATAATATAAACATACGCACAGGACCGGCCAAAAATTGAGAATTACGGACTGGCAGAGCATAATAGAAAAATAATCTCAGATTTATTTGTGCAATAACTCATCAATAATTGTACAAGGAATTTTGATATTAATCACATCCCGTCAATTTATTGGTGATATCTTTTAAATTTTATTTGTTTAATTTTTAGCAGTTAGGTTAAGTATTTTAAATGCTAGGATTACGATGAATATTGTATTATAAAACATTAATTTTTGAATTTTGTTTTTAAAACATTAATATTAATATTAATATTGAATAATTGACATGGATTTATTTTTATTTATAATCATATGTGCAATAGTTGTATGAGTTTTTTAGCTTTATTGACTTTCGAAAGATTGAAAATAAGTTAAATATAGTGTCAATTGTTGTATAGTTTGATAGGGAATAGAAATATATCGTTATGTTCTACGTGATCTTTAAGTATTCATAAATTTTTAATGTATTCTTGTATGCTCGCATCCGTTATAGAAATATAATTAGGTAGTATGTAAGAATAGGTTTAACTCTACTCGAGAGAGATCATTAAACAATTTAGAAATATTGATCTTCGTAATTGACTCGTCTTGTCAGCTTCAAAGATCAAGGTTAAAAGGTATTGATATAAAGGAATTCGAAATTCTAGTACACTTTTCATCGGTATATTTTTATCAAACTTGCATTGATTATAACTTTGTATTTATTTTAGTTAAATTACGTCTTGCATTCATAAATATATCAGTTAGTGACAATTTACTTAGTTAGGTTAAGTATTTTAAATATTAGGATTACGATGAATATTGTATTATAAAACATTAATTTTTGAATTTTGTTTTTAATATTAAAGGATGTTTTTAATATTGAATGATTGACATGGATTTATTTTTATTTATAATCATATGTGCAATAGTTGTATGGGTTTTTTAGCTTTATTTGCTTTCGAAAAATTGAAAATAAGTTGGACATAGTGTCAATTGTTGTATAGTTTAATAGGGAATAGAAATATATCGTTATGTTCTACGTAATCTTTAAGTATTCATAAATACTTAATGTATTCTTATATACTCGCATCCGTTGTAGAAATATAATTAGGTAATATATAAAATAGGTTTAATTCTACTCGAGAGAGATTATTAAACAATTTAGAAATATTGATCTTCATAATTGACTCGTCTTGCCAGCTTCTAAGATCAAGGTTAAAAGGTATTGATATAAAGGAATTCGAAATTCTAGTACACTTTTCATCGGTATATTTTTATCAAACTTGCATTGATTATAACTTTGTATTGATTTTAGTTAAATTAGGTCTTGCATTCATAAATATGTTAGTTACCAAATTCAATAGTTTTGGTTAAGGCTAAGTTACTTTGAAATTGAACTAGTACAATCTATGTTGATACAATACTTGGACTCAAAATTCATTTTACTACTTATTAACGAAATATATCCTTGCGATGTTTCAAAACAAACAATATTTTCGTAATAAGTTTTTGGTGCCATTATCGAGGATTGTTAATTTAGTTTGGATTTGATTTATTTTAGCACTAATTCGAATTTCTACATGTATTCTTGTATTTTTTTTTTTTTCCCCTATATAAAAAGACAAAAAAATAAAAGGATAATAGATAATTATGGTTGATTTCAACAAAATGTTCGTATGTGACTTTATCATAAGACAACAACAATTGACAACTCAATAAATTGATGAGGGGAATATGCTTGTGGGATATTTCATTTTAGGATAGTGACTACAAAATATAAAAGTAGAATGTGAACTCGATGAAATTGTCCTGAGTGGCTTGCCTTGTTGCATTATTTCTCTCACCAAAATTTGAAGTGGCGATTTGCATGTGAAATTATTTCTTCCAACAATTATAAATTGACATCCATTAAGGGAATCACATCCGTTGGCCTTCCAACAAATACAATAAGTAGAGAAGACTTTGAATGTTGAACTCGATAAACCTTCAATTAAAGAAGATGGGCATATGAAATAGGATGAGTTGATCATAGTAGAGAAAACTGAAAAGGTAACATTTAATAATGCTGACCTTATCAAGCAATCCACGGACTCCAATGATTGATTAATTATTTATTTTGTCACACCAATGAGATAGTTGAAGTTTATAGTGGAGTTCGAATCGGGTGGTGAAGCCTAGCCATATTTTAATGACAAGGGCAATGTAAACTTTTGGAGAATAATGAAAACTGGTGTAAGAAGTTCAACAGACACTAACAAAACAAGATATCCAAAGCTTTCTTTAAAGTTCCTTGAATGGCATTGCTGTCAAAAGTCGGGCCGTAGAATATGAATTGGGCACTTAATGGGAGGCAACCCATTTTTCTATCCCTTTTCATTAATTTTGATTAACTATAGTTTTAGGGATTGCATTAATTTAAGAACTCATTCATTTGATTTATTTTAACACATTTTAGATAGTATCTGAAGACTTGCATTAGTAACATAAACATGTTTACTTATCAAGTTTAATTTACTTAGGCTTATCGTTAACATCCTAACATTATGTGGATTTTACATTGATGCGATATGTATTTTTAAGGTTGCACCTAGATTTCAATTTCCAAACCAATTTGAAAAGACTAATCTTTTTCTAGATATAGGATTCTTCTAGGGATACACGCTATGTTACACAGTTTTTCTAAAAGTTAGAATATTAGATTTTTTCTTAGTGGGAATTCATTGCAAATATTTAAACCTTATATACTATCACTAATATTTATTTTGAATTCTTTAATCAGAAAATTAAGCTCTGGCAATAAGGAAAAGTGGTGATTATCATAACGTCTACGAGACAGACTCTAATCTTTCTACCTATCCGCATCTACCTTCGGAGAGTTCCATTATTTTGATTATTTTTGTTTTTACATTGAGGACAATGAATATTTTTGTTTGGGGTGGGTAAGTATTAGGATACTTAGAATATATATATATTTATTTATTTATTTTTCAACAGTCGATCGGATTTGTATAATTGTTTAATTTTTAAAAGAAATTAGAAAAACCCCAAAAATAGTGTCTAGTTTAGCATTGAACAACTTGTTGCCTATGATGATATTTATTTGTTTGAATTGAGTACAACTTTAGCTAGAATTGGACAATATCATATATTATGCTTTTACTTATGAACTTATCCATGCTAGACTTGATTATCTGAGCACTTAGTCATTATTGACCTATTACTTATATTGGGACACAATTTAATTTTGTGAACTTAATTGTTAATGTTGTTGACCTAGGTTTGAATAGAATTCCCAAAACCTTAACATAGTAACATAATTACTAGAATTCTCAAATCCTTAATTTAGAAACCAAAATGCTAAAATGCAATTTGGTGGTGGGAAGGTTAATGCTTGTGTTCATAGAAATTTGATGGTTTGGAGTTTTTGGATCTGATCTTTGGTTGAAGGAATTTGATTTGAGTTTACAACAGGCACTAACCATTTTTAAAATTTGAATCCCATATTAAAAGAGAAAATATGATACATCTTATGTAAAGTCTCGAAATTTTATAAAATAGAATTTTTTTTGGTCTAGATGTTTTCTTTAATATATTTTGATAGTTTAGAGACTAAAGTGAAATAGTATTAATTTCAATTTTTTTGGGCCAAATAATTAGGTATTAATAGAGGGAAGATAAGTATATTGATATTGGGCTTTTTTGTAGCTTGTAAGAAGTTTTCATTCGAGAAAAAGTTATTTTAAATAAGTTTGAACTAGATTAGAGTCTATTGAATGAAATCGAGGTTAAATAGAATTTTAGGAACTCTGAATTTTATATTAGTGCCTACTTCTTTCTTAGCCTTCCACGTAATGTTTTACTGGAAACTATTAGAGAAGTTTACCCAAATAGTGAAATCCGTTCCTATTCAAATACTTTGCAGTGCGTGGCTCTCCTAGTGGAATAGAAGTACAATTGTAATACTAGGTTATAGACCATTTAAGTACCCAAATTATTTATGTTTTGCATGTTCGATGTTCACATTATTTATGCAGTAAATAATTTGCACAATTTAGAAGCTTTTGTTAATAAAAACCACCCTAAAAATGCTAAAGCGTAAATCACTCGTTTTAAAATCTCTCTCACGAGAGAAAAAAATTCGTTCTTTACGATTCGGAGAAACTATAAATGAAGCCCGCTTTGTCTTTGTGTTTGATGGACTCTTCATTGAAGCCCGCTTCTTTGAGTTTTTTTCAATATGGCTTCATTGCTTAAAGGGGTTCCCATAAACCCCTCCTGAGCATAGAATGCCGCATATGAAGCACATCATATCAGCAGACAACCTAATTATTCGAGGGGAGGCACATCATAGCAACAAACAATCACAAGAAGAATCTAGCACGATGGGGGGCTTGGATCCACAACCTTTCAAATTGAAAATCCCATGGTAGGGCAGTGAAGGATGCAGCTACAAGTGTAGATGCACAAAACCAAACCAATGAAGCAAAACCATGAAGACACCTTGTACACAAAAATACAATATTTTTAGTAGTGTTCCATCACAATAATAGCATGTAATAGTAATATATCAACTATCACTATAAGGTCCAAAGACATTTACTAAACAAAAAAGCGGTTCATGGGTAGACCTTAAAAGGAAAAGGGAGAGAGGGAAGGATAAAGTGACAAACCTACTTAGTAGTAAAGAACTCAACCAAATGCAGGAGTTGAAGCTGAGGTTGTCAACCCACTTTCACAGTCATAACTAAATCCAAGCATAGTACAATCGCAATTTCAAAAGCTTATGGATGGATTCAAATTATTTTCAATTTTCAGTGATCAATGATCAATGATTAGTTCCTGCGTCGATCCCTAATGCCATTTATGCATGTGAACAAAATGTGAAATGAACTAAGTAAACTGTTCAATATGGTAAAATAAAAAATAGAAGCTACACACCAAGATTTAATGATAAACAACAAGAAAAAAAGATTAAGAGCAACATCATCAGATAAGCAGCAGAAGAAGGTAACGGTAAGTTGCCATATATGAACATGGATGATATGGATTTCCAAGTTGGATCAAGATAACATATGTAATGACTTGGGTGCGAGTATGTCAAATAAACAAACATCTGAAAAGCATGTAAAGCAAGCAGATAAAGCAACAATCCATCATTACAACAAAGTTTCTAGCACATTAAACCCACTCATTCTTCTAGCATGATCAACCACAGTTGTCTATTTCCATCCCAACCATCCTCAATATTATTTACAAAAATATTCAAGCACGGATATATCTGTTGGGAATTTACTTAAACATGCGCAGTGGAAAATAAGCAATTTTCAATTCCCACCAAGGATTTGCTTTGTGTTTATATAGAAACTGTGATAGAAATTATACCTTTGATGATTTCTGCAAACTCCTTTGCTTTTTCTTGAATTGGAACGATCACGATCTGCACTCCAAGCTGTCCAACTGTCCAGCCTCCAATGGTGATCCACACAGAGAACAAGAATGACAGCTAGGGTTTCTTTTCTCGTGCTAGCAAGAATAATAATGAAAATCCATGTCTATTTCTCAAACCCTAGGAACATATTAATATAAGTTCAAGTGGGCTCGGCCCGTCTCTTAAACTTAACCCGGTCCAATATTTAATTAATCAAATTAATTAAATCTGGTCCATGAATTAATTAATCCAATCAATTAATTCGG
>CAIGRB010032860.1:0-55421 GCA_903798255.1 Fraxinus quadrangulata | reverse complement strand
CCCCCCCCCCCCTTTTTTTTTTTTTTGAATGTTTGTCACTTATTTGAATTTATTCCATATTTAATGCTACAGAAACCGAGATTATTTAATCTTTCTGAAGCATATATTTGTTGTTAGTTCATTTGAGTTTTACTAATTGTCTACCGTTTTTCTTTTTGCAGGATTAGAATTTGATATAGTGGGGTAAAGTTCTTTTTGTCAAAGATTATATTAAGAAAAAGCGACGTTGTGTGTTTGTCATTTTTTTAATTAAAATGTCGATCAATTTCTAATCAAACAATACATCTTTAACTAAAGCTTTCAATTTGCTTATAAGAATTCTTTTAGCTATTAATTGATTTTGTATTGTGTTAAATGTGAATTAAGTTTCCGTGATGGAGAAACTGACATACATAACTTTTAATTAAAAGGTGACATTCTATATCATTTTTTTATTTATATCACTTTTTTACTTTGTAATAAAAAGTGATATACAATGTCACTTTTTAATTAAAAGGTCTTCCTACACAGTATTTTTTACTTACAAAATGATTTTCATATAATTTTTCAGAAGACTCTAATTTTAGGAATATTTTTATAAGTTGTATAGTCATAAATGAATGTCATGTAGCCTAGAATTTGATATTAATCTTGTAACCATAAATATCACGCATTCATGGACCAGAGTGCTCGTCGATGTAATAAAATTTAAATTGGATTCTATATAGTTGGGCCTAGAACCCCAAATAATTTTCGACTATCAATTAATTGGATTAATGTGAATAGTTGATAATTATTTAAAATTTAAAATTAAATGGAAAAAAAGGGAAAATTACCTCAAACCCTGCGTCTAAAGTTTCAATTTCAAAATCAAAATTTTAATTGTTTTGTTTTTTCAATAATCAGGTCCTAATGATCCCATCCCACCCACCTCGTACCCCACCTCCACCACTTGCACAAAAAACTCTCTCTCAACGTTTACAAATGAAACTTTCTCTCTATCATTTCTCTCTCTATAATTTTTCAATTTTTTAACAGATTTGTAAAGCAAACAAACCATCTTTCTCTAAAATATTTTTCTTTCTCTAGATCCCTCGCATATTTCTTCACATGACGACGTTAGGGTCTATATACTATGCAGAATCCACTCTTTATGTTAATATATCTCTCTTTAGATCCTTCACATATTTTAACACCAGTTGTTAATGGATTTCAAATCTGGAGCTTGCTGTGTGGTGGTGAGTTTACATGTACAAATTGTGTCGATGGTGATGTTGTGGTAGTGATGCAGGTGGTTGTACATGGTGGTTATGTGATCATGGTGAAGGTAAATGTATAGATTTGTGTAGTGGTAGTGTGGTGGAGGTATAGATCTTTGTAGTGCTAGTGGTGGTGATGAGGTGGCGGCATCGTATTGGGTACAGATCTGCGTGGTAGTGGTGAGATGACAACAATGTTTTTTGGTGGTACCAGTGGTTAGGGGTGGGTTGAGTGGGTGGGATAAAGATTGCGATCGATTACTGGGTAATTGTGACTATTGAAAGGACTAATTTATGACTAATAAATAATGTGTGACCTAAAAATGTGTAATTTATGATTAAATTTATAATTGATACCTATAATTTGTAACTTTGTGATCAATAAATATATTGTGACATATTAATTTGATAATTTGTAATCATTAAATTAATTAATAAGATAATTTGTTACCGTACAATAAGTTGTGATTACTTAATTTGGTATTTTGTGACCCATAAATAATTTGTGAGATATAAAAACGTGTCATTTGCGATAAAATTTATAATTGTGACCTATAAATTGTGTTTCATGACTGTGATCTTGTGTAGTTTGTAAGTATGTGACTGTAATATATTTTTTGTAACGTACATGTAGATGAATATTTTCACTTTTCTAATAATACAGATGACATTTGTTACGTTAATGTTGATGGCAGACTATTTTTGATTACTATTTAATTTAGGTTAATTTTTTTCAAATAAAATTTGTGATAATATATTTATGATAACAAGTAATATTAGAGAACACGTCACATTCAACACATCACTGGTCACAACAAGTTATAATTAACACGTACATGGTCATAGAGAGTCACAGTTAACATGATTACAAACTTATAAATGTAAACATATTTTGTCACAAACATTCATTGTTAACAAATGTATTGCTACACATGTCATTGTTAACACAGACTTGGTTACATATAGTCACGATTAAGACATGCATGGTCACGGATAGTCACAATGAAAACAAATTTGGTCAGAGTTGATCACAGACAACACATGCCTTTTCACAAACAATAACAGCTTACATAGATATAATCACAAATAGTAACAGCTACACAGATCTGATCATAAATAGTCACTGTTAAACAGAAGTTAGTCACATACATCACAAAACACACAGTCACTAGGTTACAATCTTGCTGAAATTTTATAATATACAAAAACTTGTTCAAAAATTATGAATTATGAAATACAGAAACCTGTTCAACATAAAAATGCACAAATTAATTGATTTATCATCTAAAAAACTTTTAATGATTAAATTATAAATCAATGGTGCACAAAAGAGATAAAATCACTCTTTGGGTCGTCATCTTCACAATGAGTATAACGTCCAATGGCCTTCGTTGTAATTATACTCAGGGGTGAAGCAGAACTTTAAAGTTAGGGGGCCCAATCGAACTTTCAAATAACTCGGGAGAAATTTTACAATCGAAAATTTACGTCCAAAAAAATCATACCCCATGTAATTTTACGTCCGAAAAAATTTCGAAAATTTTTGATGTCATATTCCATATAAAATTTCCTAATAAAATGATGAAAATTACATTGAGAAATTTGTGTCGCAAAAATAATAAATGATTGAGAAATTTGTGTCGCAAAAATAATAAATGTTAATGAAATAAATAAATTTTAAAAAAATACGAATTAGACGTCTTTCTTTAAAACTCACGTTTTAACTATTTTCGATATTTGATTGGACTATTCGATATGCCCATAATGAAGTTCTCGAAATAAGTTTTGAGATGACATAAGCAATTTGTAAATCGATTAGTGTATGATCGTCGAAGAATTTTTAAAATTAGCATGTTATCGAAATTCAAATTTATTGTGATTTTTTCCTATTTGATAGGGATTAAAATCAAATTTTTAGTAAATTTTGATAAAAGTTCAACAATTATGGATTTCATGAAATATGTTATTAAAACTAATTGTTAACTTTGATTTAAATTATAATTTCAATTGATACCAAATATGATTTTATAAAAACAATCATGATTTAAAAAAAAATCTCAAAAGTTGGGGGGAGGAGAGGGGGGGACTTGCCCCCCTAGGACCCCTCTTGGTCCGCCAGTGGTTATACTGAATATACTCGATCTCCTCATCATCTTCTTTCATCTAATGAATGTTGTGAGTGCGTTCCACCAAGATGAACCAAATTGCTTATATATCTCCTCAGCAACTCCAAACTACTTGTAAATCAATTGTCTGTTGAGCTTGATGTATGCAAACCTTCAAAATCTGATCATATGTTTACTTATGTGCTTTGGGAAAAATCAGATTACTAAAAATACAAGACTCATCTTCTCCAACTAAACAAATTTCATCAGTTTTCCATCTGAATTCTCATTATCATGTGTTGAACAAAAATGTTGTGGCTCCAAATTAAATATTTTTGGGAAATTGTAGTGATTAGGAGAGAATTTTGGAAATCAAGGATTCTAGAGAGAGAGAGATATTGTTTGATTATAGGTGGAAAATTATAAATGGTAGAATTCCATTTTGTTGGGGATCTAGTTTGAATTATATTTTATCCAAAAATAGACTATATTTTTTATATATTACTATATTCTATTTACCACCTAATTTTTGAAACTAATTACAAGATTGTTAGTTCTAAAATATTATTCTTAGAGTCTAGTAGTCATGTATTTTTTCCATGAAAAAATATATATATATTAAGTGGGAGTGGGCCCAATTTAAATTCTACATGCAGACTCTTTTGTCGATCCCATTTGAAAGGTTGCATACGACTTGTGCAGTAATGCAATGGACTCCTTGGAGGGCTTCATAGTTCGATTTAAATTCTTATAGAAGACAATATTTAAATTTTACTACTTAGAGATTCGGGCGAAAAACACAAGTTGATATCTCTAACAAAGCCCTATATATGCTCTCATATTTTACGCCGGTGACTAAACAAAATGATTCTGATTTGTTATGATATTTGTTATCATTATCCGATTAACTGAAATCAATAAGAGCGTCCCAGCCTAGCCATCATCTACTGTGACTTTTACTATCTAGAGGTTTGCAAGGATTTAGGCTATTGTTATATACTTGTAGTTATTGGGTCTACTTAAGCATTCATGCATCTTACACTAAACATTATCACTACCATTATGTTTTGCAAAAAAAATTTATCTTTCGATCGATATATATCTCTTAACTTTTACAATCGTGTCGAGTGTTATTATGCTTTTTGGTGAACATTATGTAGATAGGAAACATAATCTCATGTGTGTTATCAAGGATGAAAATTTTGAACATTTGGTTGAAAGAGTCGGTCCACCACTATTGAGAAAAGGTTGACACCTTTGCTGTCACATTTTTTGCTATCAAATGGTTCCTGAATTTTGTATCTAATGTCATGTGATTTAAGTACAACTAGTTGATAGTTTAACTTTTGTAAGTTATCCAAGTATGGTCTTATATAATTGTTGTCAACTTGATAGATTGGACTAGGTAGAAAGTTGTTGACAAGCATGTGTCTTGTAAGTTTATATATATTTAGCAAAAAAGAAAGCCAACGTGCGTTCTTTGTTTTTGCATTTTTCATTTCTTCATAAAAAGAGTTTAACCTTTCATTCTCTTGGAACATACAAAATCTTTCATGGTATCAGAGCTCCTTTAATCTTAGAAAGGGGACCGTAAGAAGGATAGAAGAAGAACAGCGACAGTAGACAAAAGAAACCATCAACAAAGTTCTATTTAGTTGACAGAAAAGTAAATGGTTTCAAGTGGTTTCTCAACACCATTGCCCTCTACCTTCACTGGAGAAAATTACAATTCTGGGCTGCAAAAATGAAGNGAAGAAGAAGAAGAAGAAGAAGAAGAACAGGAGCAACAAACAAAAGAAACCATCAGAAAAGTTATATTCAGTTAACAGAAAAGTAAATGGCTTCAAGTGGTTTCGCAGCACCATTGCCCTCTACCTTCACTGGAGAAAATTAAAACTTCTGAGCCGCAAAAACGAAGGCTTACCTCAAAGCTTATGATTTGTGGGAGATAACAGATAGTGGACTTGAGCCTCCACCCTTGAGAGCAAACCCAACCGTAGCTCAGATTAAGCAGCATAATGAAGATGTGGTGAAAAAGTTCAAAGCACTCTCTTGCATTTAGTTTGCCATTTTAGATGCTATTTTCACAAGAATTATGACTTGTGAGACTGCAAAGGAGGCCTGGATATTCTGAAAGAAGAATACCAAGGCAATGAAAGAACAAGGCAGATGCAAGTACTCAACCTTAGAAGAGACTTTGAAAATAAAGGACAATCAGGCTGTAATGGATTTTTTAGATAGAATGATGAATGTTGTAAATCAAATAGGACTACTAGGAGATGATTTACCAAATAAGAGAGTGGTGGTGAAGGTTTTAATAAGCCTTCCTAAAAAGTTTGAAGCCAAGATATCATTACTGGAGGATTCAAAATACCTATCATCTATTACATTGGCTGAGCTGGTTAATGCCTTGCAGGCAACTGCACAAAAAAGGCTGATCCGACAAGAGGAACAAACAGAAGGAGCTCTATTTGTTAAGGGTAAATGCAAAGCTCAAATGAGCCTTGGAATGAATAAATTTCAGTTTGAAAAAAAGGAATCAGAAGGTAGCAAGTCTAGAAGCAAAGATGATAAGTTTGCACATTGTCCTCATTGTAAAAGAAAATGGCATTCACCCAAATGGTGTTGGTAAAGGCCTGAAGTTCAGTGTAGAGTGCAAAAAATTGGCCATATTAAAAAAGTGTGCAAAAATAAAAGGGGGAAACGACCTCAGCAGCAAGTAAAAATGGAAGAAAACCATGATGAAATACAAGAAGAGCACATGTTCTCTGTTATCAAGACCTACAGCAAAGTTAGAACCTGGTTATTGGATAGTAGTTGTACTCACCACATGATTGTAGACTCCAGCATCTTTGTTGAGTTGAACAAAGCCTATAGGTCCAGAGTTAAAGTGGGAAATAGAGACTTTGTAGAGGTAGAAGGCATAGGAGTGATTGCTGTTCAGATTTCAACAAATATTAAACATATACCTGATGTTTTATATGTACCTGAGATAGATCAGAACCTAGTTAGTATAGGGAAATTACTAGAGAAAAATCATGTCTTGATGTTTGAAGATAAAGCATACATTATACTAGATGAAAATGGAAAGGAGTTAATGACAGTTCAAATGAGGAATAGAAACTTTACTATAGATTGGAAAAATGTCACTACACATGCATGTTTAGCTGAAGAAAGTGAGCCTTCTTTATGGCATCGATGATTTGGTCATGCTAGCCATACTTCACTTAGGCAAATGTATGACTTTAATCTTGTTGAAAGTCTACCTAAAATCATTGATGATACTTGTGTATGTAATGTCTGTCAACTTGAAAAGCAAACGAGATTGTCATTCCCTAAGAATCGATCAAGAAGGGCTATCAATAAGCTTGAGTTAGTGCACTCAGATGTCTGTGGTCCAATAAAAATAACCACAGTGAATGGCAGTAGATATTTTATCCTCTTCATTGATAACTTAACCAGAATGTGTTGGGTCTATTTCTTGAAAGCTAAATCAGAAGTTGCAGTTGTGGTTCAAACATTCAAGAAAATGCTGGAGAATGAAAGTGGCTACAAAATAAAGACAATCAAAACTGATAATGGAACTGAGTATAGCTACGGAAAATTTGACAATTTCTATAAAGCTAAAGGTGTTAAGCATCAACTAACCATTCCCTATTCTCCTCAACATAATGGAGTCAGTGAGAGAAAAAATAGGACTGTGATGGAAATAGCTAGGTGTTTGTTGATTGAAAAAAAAAAGGTACATAAGGAGTTCTAGGCAGAGGCAGTTAACACTACTGTTTATCTTCTCAACCATTTGCCAAAAAAAGCATTGGAGAAGAAGACTCCATATGAGGCCTGGTATGATGTCAAACCAGATATCTCAAATCTGAAAGTATTTGGGAGTGTCTATTACACTCATATTCCTGATTTAAAAAGGGATAAATTGAGTGATAAGGCTGAAATTCGAATATTGGTTGGTTATTGTTGCAATGTCAAAGGATATAGGATGTTCAATCCTCACTCAAAAAAAGTAATCTCCAGCAAAGATATTAAGGTAAATGAAGAAGCTATGTGGAATTGGGAGGCAAGTTCTGTTGAAAAAACAACAAGAGGACTGATTCCTCAAAATAGAGAAGGAGGAATCGGTGAAGATGAAATAAAACCTGATGATAATTCAGAATCAGAAACTGGTAGAGTGAAAATGAGGCCTTTAGCTGACATTTATGCAAGATGTAATGCTGCTATAGTTGAACCTGCAAACTTTGATGAAGCATCTAAATCACCTGATTGGACGGCTGCAATGGAGGAATAGATCAAAATGATTGAGAAAAATGAAACTTGGGAACTAGCTGATAGACTACTGGACAAGCAAGTTATTGGAGTGAAATGAGTATATATGACTAAACTAAATCCCGATGGTTCAGTTAATAAGCTTAAAAGCCAGACTGGTTGTTAAAGGATATGCTCAGCAGTTTGGTGTTGATTTCACTGATACTTTTGCCCCTATTGCTAGATATGAGACTATCATATTGCTTATTGCAATTGCAACTCAAAATGGTTAGAAAATCTACCAATTAGATGTCAAATCAGCCTTCCTAAACGGCTACCTGAATGAGCAAATCTTCATACAGCAGCCTGAAGGCTTTTTGATAGAAGAGAATGAAGATAAAGTGTATCTATTAAAGAAAGCCTTGTATGGCTTAAAGCAGGCTCCAAGAGCCTGGTATAGTTGAATTGATAATCACCTTGGTTATCTTGGTTTTACAAAGAGTTTGAATAAACAAACTTTATATGTAAAATAACAGGAAGATGAAATGGTCATTATATCACTCTATGTTGATGACCTCTTGATCACAGACAGTGACAACAAATCAATCAGATGAGTGATTGATGAACTAAAAAAAGGCCTTTGAAATGATTGGTTTAGGTGAGATACATTACTTCCTAGGAATGGTGATTTATCAAAATCAGCAGGGTATCTTCATCAGTCAAAGGACGTTTGCAAAGGATGTGCTAAGGAGGTTTAACATGGAAAACTTCAAAGCTGATATCACACCATTAGTTCAAAATGTAAATTGTTGAAGGAAGATCATGCAAAGCAGGTTGATGCAAAGATTTATAGAAGTCTGATTGGTTGTTTGTTATATTTAACAGCAACCAGACCTGATGTTACATATGCTACAAATCTTTTATCAAGATTCAAATAGGAGCCTAGTGAATTGCACTTTCAAGCAGCCAGATGAGTTCTGAGATATATCAAAGGAATTGAAGAAATGGGGATATGGTTTAAGAAGTCAGAATTGTGCAAGTTAACCTTCTTCACTGATAATGATTGGGCAATGAGCTTTGTGGACATGAAGAGCACTTTTGAATGCATATTTTATGTTAGTAAGTATCATCTGCTGGAATTCTATAAAACAAAAAATGATGGCCCAATCAATAGCTGAAGCTGAATACATAGATGCTTCAAAAGATACCAATCAAGCAATTTGGCTAAGGAATGTGTTAGAAGATCTGAAGTTCAAGCAAAATGAGGACACAGTTATCTATTGTGATAATCAATCCACTGTTGCTATGGTAAAGAATCAAGCTTTCATGGTAGAACTAAACATATTAAGATCAGATACCATTCAATCAGAGATGCTCAAGAAGGAAATGAAGTAAAGCTAGTGCATTGTAAATCTGATGATCAACTTGCAGACTTATTAACCAAGTCTTTAGGCAAAGTAAAATGCTGAGAAAAGGTTGACACTTTTCCTGTCATGTTTTTTGCTATCAAATGGTTACTGAATTTTGTATCTAATGTCATGTGGTTTAAGTACAAATAGTTGATAGTTTAACTTTTGTAAGTTATCAAGTATGGTCTTATATATTGTTGTCAACTTGATAGATTGGAGTAGGTAGAAAGTTGTTGAGAAGCATGTGTCTTGTAAGTTTATATATTTAGCAAGAAAGAAAGCTTGGTGTGTTCCTTTTTTTTTTTTTTTTTCATTTCTTCAAAAATTGAGTTTAACCTTTCATTCGCTTGGAACATACAATCTTTCAACCACCATAACGAATACTTGGGAGATATTTATAAATGAAGCATTGAACTTCTTGGGATTAGGTGCATGGGTCATAATTATCAGCCCAGATAAGCTCATAGAAATGTAGTATGTACTCAAATTTGAATTTGAAGCTACAAACAATGAGGTGGAGTATGAGGCAGTCATCATTGCTCTAGCCAACAACCTTGAACTGGAACACATAAAAATTTTCAACCATTTTCAACTTGTGGTTGGTCAGATTAAAGGTACATTTGAAAGAAAAGATGATAAGATAGTGCCTGCATTGCCTAAAAGTTCATGATCTTCAAAAACTTTTCAAGAGTTGTAAAATAATGAAGATTGCCCAAACCAACAATTGTAAGGTCGATACCTTGTTTAGACTCGTCTTCATGGGAATTAACGGACTTGACAAAATAGTTCACATCAGATTTGTGGTGGAACCAAGTATAAGTCAAACACTCGGTATCATGGACATTGATCATGAGCCCTCATGGATGGACCAAATAATTGACTTCATAACTAATGGAAATCTACCAAAGGACCCATGAGTAGCAAGGAGTATCAGATTTATGGCACCAAGGTACTGCACGATCGGAGGAGTTCTATTTTACAGGAGCTTTACACTTCCATATTTCAATGCCTTAAACCTTCATAATCATCCCAAACGCTAGCTAAAGTTCATGAAGGGGTGTGTGGGAATCATCAAGAAGCTCGGGCCCTAACCTTCAAATTTATAAGATATGGGAATATTGGGCAACCATGAAGAAAGACGCTTCACAATATGTTAAGAAATGCGACAAGTGCTTGAGGTTTGGCAACATCATCCATTCTCCCATCGAGGACCTAACACCCATCCACTTTTCAGCACCTTTTAAATGATGGGGATAGATATCCTCGGCCCATTCCCAGTAACCAAAGGTCAATTGGAGTTTGTTGCTGTTGTAATGAAATATTTTACTAAGTTGGTAAAGGCAAAGCCCTTGGCAACAATTTCAGAACCCATGCTAAGGTTATTTATTCAGAAGTCCATTATATTCAGGTTCGGGATACCAAAGGTCCTTATAACCGACAACGGTAGACAATTTGATAATTCACTATTCAAAAACTTTTGCAGCAACCTCGAGATTAACCACCATTTGACATCTGTTTCACAGCCTTGTCGAGGTGACAACCCTAATTATTTTACTGGAACTTCGAACAAAGATTGGAGATGCTAGGGATGTTTGGTAAGATGAGCTACCTTATATATTTTGGGCATACAGAACATCTCATAAGACTACAACAGGTGAGACCCATTTCATGTTAGCATTTGGTGTTGAGTCTATAGTTTCAGTTGAAGTTAGCATACTCAGCCTTAGGTAACTTAAGCCTGAGGTCGATAAACACACAATTAATCATCTCAACCTTCTGGAAGAAGTACGTGAGCATACAATCCTTAGGGTTGCATCTTATCAAAATAGGATAGTAAGGCAATTCAATAACAAGGAAAGATCTAGAAGGTTCAGAGTTGGAGACCTTGTATTAAGGAGAGCTGAAGCAGTAGGTCATACCCTGCTAAACTTGGGCTAGTTTAATAAGGACATTTTGAAGTCATATAACAAATCCATAAAGGAGCATATAGCCAAAGAGACACTTCAGGAAGACAACTTCCCAGATCATGGAATGCAGATAATTTGAAGATTTATTAAAAGTAGTTTGCCCTACCTTTACTTAGTAGTATGCCTTTTTTTTTCTTTTTGACATGTTTTTTAGTTGGGCTTGCATGTCCCGCATATTTTTTCCTTTTCAATTGGTAAAGCCTGTGTACCTATATTTATTTTTTAAATAGGAGAAGTTTATTTTGATTAGTAGTTGTTAGGGATCTTATCCTAATAATGTTTATTCTTTTTATTTTGAATGGCACATTAAGCCTTATCACGTACAAGCATCTAAAGTCTTGACTTGAGCAAGTACTCAAAGCCCTATCCTTGCAAGCACCAAAGCTTTACACCGTACAATCACTTCTAAGTCACTTTGTCCCGTGCAAGCACCTTTAAACCTTGCCTCAACCATGTGCAAGCACCTAAAGCATTTTCCTGCATAAGCATCTCTAAACCTTGCACCGGCCCCATGCAAGTACCTAAAACCTTCACAAGTGCAAGCACCAAAGCCTTGTCATGAGCAAGCACCTTAAAGACTTGTCGTGCGCAAGCACCTCAAAGCCTTGCCCCCTACAAGCAGCTCTAAGCTTTGTCCTCGTGAAAGCACATCAAATCCTTATCCCAAGCAAGCACCTAAAAGCTTTGCTTCATGCAACTAAGGCATTTTCCCTGCCTAGAAATCCCAAGCATCTAGATTATAATCTTGTAAAAATTTACACTTTGAGCTCATTGCTCAGGTCCTTTTGCAATGATTGCCCCCAGTACGTTGATTAAACATGCTCAACATGTTCGAGCTTGTTTGATTCTTTAGGTTGTACAAGATGATCCTTTATTTCTAGAGTTTTAAAATGCTCGAGTATGGAACTTCTCTCTAAAGTTTTAATATGTTCAAACATGAAACTTATTTTATGCTCGGGTTTGTTACTTACCTTATAAACAATTTTTTCAAATAGCTCGGCCTTAGTATGGAACGGTCTCTTAGCTGGACACATTCCTCCATCTCAAATGGTCAAGCTATATACTTGGAATTAAAAAACGTTAAGAAACACAATTAATAAACATCGAGCATGTGTAATATCAATAGGTCAAGCAAAATATATTGTTTCAAATGTTAAAATTCATACAAAAAGGGTTCAAGGTCGGGGGCCTATTCTAGGTCTTCATTGTTCGAAGGCTTGTTAACTTTTTCCTCATCTTTATCTTCGATCCCATCCTTGACCATTGTTGCCTCCGAAGATGAAAGCCCGAAGTCATCTATAACCTCCGAGTTTGGCTGAAGGTCAACAGGTTAGATATTGGGCATTCTGGCCTTGAGAAGTGTCCTCGCCTGTTTGAAGGCATGCTGGTACAAACCCAAGGCATATTGTTCCTTTAAGGCCATGATTTTTTTGGACTTCTTAAAGTCCTCGATAGCTCTTTCTCGAGCCTCTCCAAGCTTTTGTTCAAAATCTTTGTTTTTTGCTCGAGTTCGAGCTTGGCATCCTCAGCTTCATTCTTCACCACCCCAACCTCATCTGTAGCTTGCCTTAACCTAAATTCAAGCTCAGCTATTTGTTTTATATTCCATCCTCGCTCAACCTCAAGCTTAGCCACCCTCCGGGTTCGAATTTCCAAAGCATTTTTTAGCTTGGCCATCTTCTAGGAATCAGTATCTCCCTTCAGTGATATATCTTAGGCCATACTCAACTTCTTCAAACCTTAAGATTTAAAGATTGAAAAATATCATCGACGTTTGTGTGAACAACAAGGAAGATCAGTACCTTAGAGATTACAGAGTTTTAACCCCTTCTCAGAGCTCCGCTCCTTGGTACTTTGCAACAATGTCGGACAAAAGAGTGCAACTCTCTTTCTCCTTGACGTTGAATTTGGCTATGGTATGACCGCATCCTCAAGGTCAATAACTACCGTACTCAATCGAGCAGTGTTGACTTGGGTATCATCGTCAACCTTAGTTGTCGTGCTCCAGCACCAACCCCAGATGTCTTGCTTAGTCCTTTTTTGACGTCAGGGATATTCTCTCGAGGCCTTTTTTCCCCATTTTCTGACTACGGGCACTAGGCTGGAGAGCCGTCAATTTTTGTCTCACGGCCAAATGTAATGCTTCAGGGTCAAAAGTCATATCTTTTGCTAAATATCAATTAATTAGCTAGAGGAATAGACAAGATCAAATAATGAATAAAAAGAAAAGCAATTGAATCGTACCCTCGAGTCCTTTCAGGTTTGATAGATCGAGGATGTCATCCCCAAAAAGGTCATTGAGATCACAACACATAAGACTCGAGATCCTCCAACCTTTACCTATCTATTTCTATAACTTCAAAATAAGCTTGTCCTTCGTTAAATCGAGCAATATTTGGGATAGTCCACTAAGGACCAAAAAGGTAATCGTGGTCTTGATGAAGAATGAAAAAATATTTTTGCTTTCACCCTTTGAGGGAGCTCAGGATTTTAGGAATCCTAAACCATCCTTAGGTTGATAAATACACAAAACGATTATAGCCCCGTAGGGACTTAAGCTCAAAGACCATACTAAGAAGGTCGAGCCTAGGCGCTATCGACAAGAACTTACAAACTATAAAAAAATAAATGATCATCCTCCACCCATTTGGAACTAGCCGGCTAGGACACATATAATGCGCTACCAGGAATTCTACAAAAAATGGAATGAATGGGCCACCTAAGTCTGCCTTTAATGCCCCTTAGAAATTACCAACGCTCATTCCCGGGCATTAACTACCCTATCATGAGGCCATAGGGTCCTAATATCACGCCCAAGCATAATCTTGAACTCTCTCTCTCTCTATAGAGATTATTTTATGTTCTTCATAACAACACTTAAGCTCGGGATAGGTGATGACCAGCCTTGTATCTAGAGGAATGGCCATAGGAATTATAGAATGGCCTACGTCCTCGGGTGTGGAACCCGACCTCGACGAACTATTAGTGGACATTTCTAAAGAATGGAAACTTAAACTTATTTAAAAGTCTCGAGGTTTTACTTTAACAAAACAAATCCCAAGTTTGTCCGAGGATGGTTTGTAAGAGTGGAAAGTGACAAATGAATGGAGTTGATGGGTATTTATAGGCCCCTAGATAATACCAAAGGTCATTTAATCCTAGCCCTCGAATCATGCCACGTGGCATCCATCCAACCAAGCCATTGGTGGCCCAATAAGTCATCAAATCCTAACCTTTGATTTCAGGACACATGTCGCTCATCCAGTAAGAGGGCCTATTATATTATCACTCCTCACACTCGAGCAAGATTGTTCACAAGGTTGATAATGCATATCTTAAAGGCTAGTCGTGCCTATTTCAAGGTTGATCATGCATTTCACTTAAGGGATGATCATGCCAATCTTAAAAGGTTAGTCATGTCTATATCAAGGTTGATCACGCCTTTCACTTAATGGCTGATCAATACCTATTTAAAGGCTGATCATGCCTATTTCAAGATCGATCGTGCCTATTTCAAGAGCACGCACCTCATCTAGAAACTCGAGCATCGTGTGTGAGCCTCTTACATGGATATTCAGGGGCTACTAACATTGTCAAGAGCTGTCATTGACCCGAGCTACCACATCCAAGGAGGAATATTGCCAATTTCATTATATCTTATCTATGCTCATCGGGTATGACACCTCTGGCGGGGTGGATGTGGAGGGGTGTCGCACTAGGCTGTAGTCCAGTGCTGCCCAAGCCCACATTCAAAATCTTTCCTTAAAAAGAAAGGAAAAAAATGATAATTTAGCCTGTTAGCCCACCACCAGCCAAATTGAACTTAGCTAGCCCGCTCAATCTCCCAAATACTTATTTTATTTTATTTTCAATTTTTAAGCCCAACTGAAAACTCATTCATTTATTTTTCTTTATCGGTCGATTAGAATTGTAGATTTGTAGTGAAATTGAAATCCAAACCCTAACCATATTGGAGCAGGTGATCACTTGTTTGCCATCATAACTGGAGTTGACGAACGACTTTGGCTTTAAGCCTTTAATCAATATGCAATTTTGTGGCATGCACTTTGCTGTGATCTATAAATGCCTAAATTTATTGAGGATTTTGTATATGAATAATGTGATTGACTTGGTTGCATACACATGAATTGAAACTTTCCCTGTGCTTTGTATTTTTTCTATTCTCTAATGGAGCAAAATAATTTTAGTGCATTTTTAACTTTCCTTTCAATTTTCTGAAGATTTGAAAAGTGGGTAGAAGTTCATCTGAATGTATACATGACGCTTTTATACATAAAAATTCTTAAGCAATTATGCACTTTCGTTTCTTTTATCAAGTTGTATGTTGTGCACTTTGTATGACATATCACCCAATCAATAATTCTTTAATACCATCATTTGTTGTTGCTCCTATTTGAGGCTTGCTTGCTCCAATTTCACACTCAATTTGAATCCTCCATGAATTACGCATGTCAAGTACTTCGCTTGGCTTTTAGCACCTTCAATTGCATATTATATTTGAAATGGGCTGATTTAGGGTTCATTGGATTTGGTGTTGGGATTTTGGTTGGTTATAATATTATTGAATTGTTAGATAAGTAGTTGGATTGTCGTTGGTGGATTATTTTTGTTTTAATGGGATACTAAAGTGTTTTTTGTTTTTAACATCATAGGGTTGACATCTATTTAACAAAGAAAGCTATGAAGATCTAGTAGGAAATCTTAGGGTTTACATCTAGATTTATACTTGCTCGAGTAACGGCCCACTTTGTCATCAGAATTATGAGCTTAGCTTTTATAATAGATCTCGTGATGCATAGAGCATCCCTTTTGGCGTGAGTTCGTTGAAAAAAATTTAACTTTGAGCCTACCACAACATTCACCTTGGGCACACTAAAGATAAGCCCTAATCCAAGTATACCACATCGGCCTATCTCCTTGGGCACAAACACCTTCCTTTGGACTCTCCCATAACATAAGGTCAATGTTTTGCATTGACCTTACTTTTAACAACACCTAATACATTAGGACTCTCCCATAACATAAGGTTTATCCAATTCTGATAAGATTGAGTACTACGATGCCTATTTTGTCCTATCTTGGTAGGATTCTACCACCACAGTTTCATCTTTATCCAAACATCAATTGTACAATATCTATCAAGTTGCAACTCCTGAGTATGGTAAGACTCTTAAAGATTCGAATAACATAATTCCATTAGGAGTGTGCTATATACCTCTATAAATACCGGACCTCAATTCATTACTCAAGTGTACTTTTACATAATTTTTCAGTTTATAGTCTCATGCATAAATCATCTCTCTAACTTAAGTATCGAAGGGGCAATAATGATACACCTGGACCCCTTTATTTCAGGTACTGGAATATTATATTTGTGCTCATTCTCAATCCTCAAGTTCGGAAATCAACAGGTACAATTTTTTATAGTATCACTAATAAAGTTTTAACGAAGCATATTTCTTGAGTAATAAATGACCGAAACCTATGAAATATTTATCATCAAAAATAATTTTAAAAAAAGGTTTTTGAAGAATGGTAGACAAACATGGACTGTGTATGACTCCTAAAGAAAGCAACAATAAAATCTGTTTTTCAATGAATAATCATGTTGACTGAGGTCAAACACATTAGATAAACATCTTATATGAAGATAATATTGTTTGAAAGCTATAATAAAACACTTGAAATATTTTACCAAAATTTTGATATTGAAGATATTGATGTACAAGACATGGATAACTCAGTATAAAGATTTTCATTTATTTGAAATCGGGGAGAATAGTTGTACTCTTTTTTTCTTTCACTCAAGTTTTGTTCTATTGAGTTTTCTTGATAATGTTTTAATGAGTTAATATTTTATTACTTCAACTTTTTATATAATTAATTGCATTTTCTTTATCTTCGTTTGGTATTCTTGTCTCATCGAGTTTTTACCAAACTAGTTTTTTAACTAGTCCATTATTATGGAAACAGTCATCAAATGGGTAGTGTTATAAAGTATGAAATAATTATTGATGACTATTTAATCATATCAAGATACTTAGGTAAGACTTATTTACTCTAGAAAAGTAAGTGTACTATTTGGATTATAACTCCCATTGGAACTCTATATATAGGGATAATTGTTATAATGAAGTATAAACTTGATTTTTGACTCTTTTATTCTCACTTCTTATTCATGTCTTATTCTCTCTTCTTATTCTTGCATTTTCCTATAGTTTTATAAAAAAAAAACACCACATTTTTTTTTACAAGTGCACTATATTTTATTGTATAAAAAAGCTCATAATCTATATATATTGTTACACTTATATTCTCAACTTTTTATTTTAATATTATTCTTGTCATTATCATTCTATTAATTAGCACTTCTTGTTCCTGCTAACAGTTTTAATCCAAATATTACATTAAAGCAATTATTTGCCTCTTGTAATTTTGAATAAACAAAAAAAAAGTACAAAATAACAACTTAATATCTGTCCATCATTTTATAGCATGCTAACAAAATTTTAGACACAAAATCATCGTTAAGGAAAAGATTGCTCATAAACGAAATGTTAAAAATATTAATGTTATGAAAAAAGGTTAGGGATATAAATGTGACAATCAATAAAGATTATAGATGTTTAATACAATTAGATTATGGTGCATTTATAAAAATTGTGGTGTGAATATAATCACCCAATTAAAAATCCAATTTCTTGTTAAAATACAACTTTGCTCTTATGTTTAATTAAAAGGAAAATAAGCAAAAGATATGGGTAAGTGGAATTATCTTTAAATTTTTGTTTAGTTTAAGCTAATGATAAAATCATCTTTTCTTCCTTATAAAACTTTTTTAAATTAAGCCCCCATTTGGTCCCCGTTATTTTATATTATAATTTACAAAATAGTGTCTTTTTGGAGAATGAGTAGTTGAAAAAGAAGAAGAAAAAAATTCGATTTATATATAATATTATTTTATTGAAAATGTGTGATTAAAAAGAAGAGAGAAAAATATATTATAATTTTAATGGGTCAAACGGGATATTGCTGATCAGTGTGTTGATGGTGCACACTTCGAATTTCGGAGCAAGGTAGATATGGGTTTCAATTTGGCTGGTGTCGAAGTGTTGCAGATTAGCAAGGCATGGGCTGATCCAACTTGCTGTTGGTGGGCTTTAGTCCACAAATTCGGGTGTCCAAGTTGGGCATATGTTTGACACATGTGCTGGATAGTTTTCGGAGTTCATACTAGTTGAAAGTATAAACAGTCACTGGGAATAGTTGCGGGAAGTAGTTTCTGGCAGTTCTAAGCCAATTGGGTTGGTTTACCCCTTTTGCAGTTAGGGGTGTTAACTACATACGAGTTTTGGTCTCTATAAATTGAGAAGGCTAAACTGATGAAACACAAAGTGTGTTGTGATCCTTCAGTGTTCCTTCTTTTCTTGTATTATTGTGTAATAATAAAACGAGTTGGGTTTAACCGTGAATCACTGTGTTCATTTACATTGTTACCTTTACTTTTCATGTGTTCATTGTGCAAAATCGTGTGGGTTGACTTAGAGGAACTTCAGTGCCATCATAGGCGAGAATTTGGCAAAATATTTTTACTAAGAATTCGTCCATGTGATAATTGGTATCAGAGCCTCGTTGAAGTTGCTAGGTTTTGCTTACAGATATGGCTGCAAATCAGAATATCAAGGATCTAGTTTCTACGTTGGAGGATTTCGTTGGTACTCCTATGACAGATAGTGCCGTCAGTTTGGTTGCACTAGTCCATGTACATAATGATGTGCACACAGAACTAAGGGCTCAGTTCGAAGAGTTTGCTAACAGGGTAGACGAAAGGCAATCTTCGTTCATGAAAGATCTGCTGGATCTTACTGATAACACAAAAGCTCACTTTGATGCCCTTGAGAGTGAAATTTTCTTGCTGAAATTGGCCCTAAGTAGTACTACTGTGCAGGAGGCAGTGGGTGCTTCAAAAATTAGTGGCCCTGAAGCAAAGCAGTTCAATGGTGCTCGTAATGCTAAGGAGTTGGAGAATTTCCTGTGGGATATGGAGCAGCACTTCAAAGCTGCTTGTATCCTAGAGGATGAGCAGGTAAATATCACTTCCATGTATATCTCGAGGGATGCAAAGTTGTGGTGGCGAACTCGGGGAAAGGATGACGAAGCTACTAGTCGATCACCTGTTGTTACGTGGGAAATGTTGCAGAAGGAATTGAAGGATCAATTCCTACCTTGCAATACATCTTGGGTTGCAAGGGAATCTCTCAAAAAATTAAGGCAGGCGGGTAGTGTACGAGAATACGTGAAGGATTTCAGTAGCCTCATGCTGGATATCCAAAATATGTACGAGGATAAACTTTTTAACTTTATGTCGGAATTACATGATTGGGCACAGGCAAAATTGCGGAGGCAAGAAGTGAAGGACCTTTCTTCGGCAATGGCTGTAGCAGATTGTCTTGTCAACTACAAGATGGGCAATAACTCCTCTATTCAAAGAAAAACCAATGAGAACAAGGCTGGTATATTAAAGATTGGAAGAAGGGGAATAAGAAGAAAAAGTTCGAGGCCCGAAATCGAAAGATGGTGATCACTCCTAACTCAAGTCAAAAGGTTTCAATGGATGCTTCATTTACAACGGTCCCCATCGTGCAAATGATTGTCCAAAGAAGGAGAAGCTAAATGCATTACGGTTGGAAGACAGTGATGATAACTCGAAGGATGCACCATTGAGAGTTAATCCGTTACAGCTTGTGAATGCCATCACTACACTGCAACATGGCTTGATGTATGTTCAAGTTACTGTTGATGGGAAGGATGTGCTGGAGATGATGGACATAGGTGCTACTAACAACTTTGTAAGTTCCAGAATAGTAGAAAAGATGGGTTTGAACATGACTCAGGTAAATACGAAAATTAAGGCGTGAATTCTACAGCACAGCTTGTGAAAGGATCTACTGAAGTTATCCTTTGTGTGGGCGAATGGGAGGGAAAGTGCAATCTGATGATTGTTCCCTTGGATGATTTTGATTTGATCCTTGGTATTGAATTCTTTGTCAAGGCAAAGGCGTCTGTGGTGCCATATATAAATGGTTTATACATT
The DNA here is from genome assembly GCA_903798255.1 of Fraxinus quadrangulata. NCBI lineage: Eukaryota > Viridiplantae > Streptophyta > Magnoliopsida > Lamiales > Oleaceae > Fraxinus > Fraxinus quadrangulata. Next base: position 35,333 of record CAIGRB010032860.1, on the reverse strand, counting down.
GTAGATAAAGAAAAGCCATGTTTTGTACCAGCGAGATATCTTAACAAAAACAAAGGAAAACAGATTCAGGATGACATGCAATCTGTGAAACAGCTTAAGGCGAGTTTAAAGAAAAGAGAGATGACTTTCATTGCAGCTTTGGTAGAGATCGATCAGGTTGTGCAGGTACCTGATCAAGTTGCAAGTGTCTTCGATGAGTTCGTTGATGTGATGCCCCCAGAACTTCCAAGAACTCTCCCACCTCGTCGGGCTTTTGATCACAAAATTAAACTCGAACCAAGTACAAAGGCTCCTGTACAAGCCCCGTATCGAATGGCTCCATCGGAGTTGGCAGAGTTGAGGAGGCAGCTTGATGATTTACTTGATGCGGGTTTCATTCATCCTTCGAGAGCTCCTTACGGTGCCCCATTTTTATTCCAAAAGAAGCATGATGGTTCCATGAGGATGTGCGTGGATTAAAGTGCACCGAATAAGGTGACGGTGAAGAACAAGTATCTAGTGCCTAATGTTGCTGATTTGTTTGATCGATTGGCGAAAGGCTTCATTCTTCACCAAACTGGATTTGCGATTGGGCTATTGGCAAGTAAGAATTGCTGAGGGGGATGAATCAAAGACTGTCTGCATGACTAGGTATGGTTCTTTTAAATTTCTGGTTATACCATTCGGTCTTACGAATGCACCTGCTACATTTTGCAATTTGATGAATGATGTGCTGTATGAATTTCTGGATGATTTTGTGGTCGTATATTTGGATGATATCGTGATATACACTAGATCACTTGGTGATCACATTGTTCACTTAAGGAAGGTGTTCTCACATCTTAGAGAACATCAATTGTATGTCAAGAAGGAAAAATGTGAATTTTTCCATTCGGAGGTAATATTTTAGGGACATTGGGTTGTTCAAGGAAAAATCAGAATGGATGGAAAGAAGGTAAAGACTATCATGGAGGGGCCAAGTCCATCTAAGGTTGCTGAATTACGTTATTTTCTTGGTTTAGCAAACTACTATCGACGTTTCATTCAATGCTATTCCAAGAAAGTGAACGTCTTGACGAACTTACTGAAGAAGGATCAGAAATGGGAATGAACGGATGAGTGCCAACGAGCTTTTGAGAAGTTAAAACAGGTTGTTTCAACTGAACCAGTATTGCAGTTTCCTAACTTTGAGAAGTCGTTTGAGGTACATACTGATGCATCTGATCATGCTATTAAGGGTATATTGGTACAAGATGGTCATCCGATTGCTTATGAAAGTCGAAAATTGAAGGTGGTGGAACAATGATATTCAAATAATGAGAAGGAGATAACGGCGGTTGTTCATTGTCTTAAGACTTGGCGACATTATTTGTTAGGAACAAAATTCACTGTTCTAACGGATAACGTAGCGAACACATATTTTCAGTCCTAAAAAAAGTTGTTGGCAAAACAAGTTAGATGGTAGAAGTTTTTGGTTGAGTTTGATTTTGTGTGGGTTCACAAGCCAGGTTAGTAGAATCAAGTTGCTGATGCACTCAGTCGAAAATCTGTGGAAGCTTATGTATCGGCTTTGATGACAGTCATATCGGATTTTCTTGATAGAATCTAACAATGTACTGAAAAGGATGTTGCTTATACCAAGTTATTGCAGGAAATTAATGATGGCTTGGTAAGACGGTATTGTATTGAAGACGGTTTGATCTATGCCAAAGGCAGCAAATTGTAGACTAAGGCAAATACTATTGAAAGAAACTTATGATCCACTATGGCCAGGCCATCCCGGCATCAAAAGGATGTTGGCTTTGCTCTCGAAATTGTATTATTGGCCGAAGATGGGTGGCCAGGTAGAGGCGTATGTGAAGTCTTGTTTGGTGTGCGAGCAGGACAAAATAGAAATGGGGAAAGATGTAGGTTTGCTCCAGCCTTTGTCGATTCCAGAACGGCACTGGCAGTCGATTTCTATGGATTTCATTTCAGGTTTCCCGAAGGTTGATGGGTTTAAGTCCACTATGGTGGTGGGACAAGTTCTCAAAATATTCCATCTTTATTCTAGCTCCGCATAAGTGTACAGCGGACGTTGCTGCTGGGTTGTTCTTCAAAAATGTTGTGAAGTACTTTGGAATACCCGAGGATATTGTGAGTGATAGGGATTGGCGGTTTACAGGTAAATTCTGGACCATGTTGTTCAACATGATGGGGTCTGAGTTGAAGTTTTCAACAGCAAATCATCCGCAGACTGATAGTCAAACGGAAAGGATAAATGCACAGCTGAAGGAATATCTCAAACATTATGTTAAATCCAGTCAAAAAAATCGGCTTGCCTTGCTTGATACAGCTCAGTTTTGCTATAATCTACTTCAATCTTCTACTAAGAGGATGTGTCCGACCAAGTTAACTATGTGGCTTATGCCCAAGACGACTCTCGAGATTGTAAAGGAAGGAGGACGTAATATATGTCCAGCTGCTTTTCGATTTGCTCAAGACAAACAGGAAATGGCTGAGCAAGCAAAGGATAGTCTTGCAAAGGCTGCCCGGAGAATGAAGAAGTATGCTGATCAAAACAGGAGGGATGTGGAGTTCCAGGTGGGGGATAAAGTCTTGTTGAAATTGACTCCTCAAATTTGGAAAAAGATTAGTAGCAAGACCGTACACCGTGGGCTGGTTCAAAAATATAACGGTCCCTTCAAAGTAATCAAGCGTGTTGGGAAGGTAGCATATTGACTGAAGCTACCTGATCATTTGAAGGTTCATCTTACTTTCCATGTGAGCTATCTGAAGCTCTTTAATGAAAGTTTGGTGGGAGAAGATTGATTGTAGGCTAAGAGAGCTCATCCTATGATTAGAAAATAGTATGATAAGGAGGTGGCAAAGATTATGAGTATCGAACAATGGGAGTAAGTAAGAAGAATAGAATAATAGATTATCTCGTTTTGTGGAAGGGAAGTAACGGAGTTGATGCAACCTATAAAAGGGATGTTGATCTATGGCAGTTCGAGGACAAGGTATAGGAGTATCTTGATTCTCTTTCGACGAGGACGTCAGACTCTTCTGGTGGGAAGGTTTGTTAGCCCCTTAAAGGTTGACACGCGCAATGGCATGAGCATGCCTTGCACTCATGCCAGGATATTGCTGATTAGTATGTTGATGGTGCACACTTTGGATTTCAGAGCAAGGTAGATATGGGCTTCAATTTAACTAGTGTCAAAGTGTTGCAAATTAGCAAGGCATTGGCTGATCCCGCTTCCTGTTGGTGGGCTTTAGTCCACAAATTCGGGTGTCCAAGTTGGGCACATGTTTGACACATGTACTGGACAGTTTTTGGAGTTCATACTGGTGGAAAGTATGGACAGTTGTTGAGAATAGTTGTGGGAAGCGATTTCTGGTAGTTCTAAGCCAACTTGGTTGGTTTATCCCTTTTGCAGTTAGGGGTGTTAACTGCATACGAGTTTTGGTCTCTATAAATTGAGAAGGCTAGACTAATGAGATACAAAGTGTTTTGTGATCCTTCAGTGTTCCTTCTTTTCTTGTATTATTGTGGAGTAATAAAACGAATTGAGTTTATGAGTAAATCAGTGTGTTCATATACATTGTTGCCTTTACTTTTCGTATGTTTATTGTACAAAATCGTGTGGGCTGACTGAGGGGAACTTCAGTGCCATCATAGACGAGAATTTGGTTAAGTATTTTTACTAAAAATTGTTCCTGTGATAATAGGGAACTCGTCCTGCTCCATCCCGATCATGTCCTGTCCCACTTTAATAGGGTAAGAAAATGGGAGAAACATAATAAAAATATGGAATGAAACGGTGGTGAAAAATGACCTATCCGTTCTATATCGGTCCCATTATCCTTCCTCATTCTTAGTTGTGCTGCAGCCACGAAAGTAATAGGTTGAGGATCTACTCGCTAGATTTCCAATAGCTTTGGAGATCCCATATATAATACACGCATTATCTGATTCTCTCTCAATATTTATCAACTATGCCAAACAGGAACGCAGCAATGGTGTCCAATAGCACAGATCTCACTTCAAAACCTTCATTGCGCTGGAAAATCCTCCGCCGGGCCCTTCTTCGGCGTCCGTCATCTGATTCTGGTAGTTGCAATTTATATTGAAATGCATATAATGCACGCTTCTATTTGTACTCATGGAACGTAAATCTTGATCTTTTGATTGATTTTGCAGAAAATCAGCCCGAAATCGGTTTGAATCAGATATCTAGAAAAACGAGAATTGGGTTTAATTTGATACCGTGCTATAGAATGAATAATGATGANTTGATTCCATACAAGAAAATGAAGGTTAGGAACAATTATATAAAATGCTAAACATGCTGATGTATGTATGTAAAAAGTAAAAATAGAAGAATAAAAACATAGAGAATAGTGACAAATAATGCCACAGCTATACATGGATTACCAATTTTCCTACACACATATTATGATTTCAAATAATTCTAATTCCAAAATGAAATAAGGGTGCCAGGTGTGTTTGGCATAGACGGTTTAAGAAATTGAGTATAAAATTAGAATGGACAGCATTAGGGTGGAGCAATGTGAAAAGTGCTCATAAATTTTTTATTAAAAAAAAGCTATTTGCACTATGTTTCTTATACAGGCCTAAACCTATCTCCCCTTCCCTATTAACATAGTCCAAATAGCATTCTTTTAACAAAAAACTTTATGAGCACTTTTCACATTGATCCACCCTAATGCTGTCCATTCTAATTTTATACTCAATTTCTTAAACCGTCTATGCCAAACACACCTGGCACCCTTATTTCATTTTGGAATTAGAATTATTTGAAATCATAATATGTGTGTAGGAAAATTGGTAATCCATGTATAGCTGTGGCATTATTTGTCACTATTCTCTATGTTTTTATTCTTCTATTTTTACTTTTTACATACATACATCAGCATGTTTAGCATTTTATATAATTGTTCCTAACCTTCATTTTCTTGTATGGAATCAAATGTTAGCGATTAAGAAAACTTTTGCAATTGACCTTAGCTATAGTTAAGTTCAAATTGCCGCTTTCATAGTGACAAAGATATAATGATTTCGGTATGAGTGCAATGGTCAATAACATATAGAGTGGAATGCAGCAAAAGAGTGGAAGATTGCGTGGATCTCAAGGATTTTGAAGCTTGTAACAGATATGGCATTGACAACACGGGGCTTGTTTGTAAGTTCTATTGCTTTATCTTTGTTCTGGATATATCACACTGATAATGCTAACGACTTATCGAATTAATTGTTCTACATCCTATTTTCTCCTTCTCATTCCTTCGACTTCTTAGAATTGCATTTCAAGTTATACATCTATCAGTCTAACAAACACAGCCATGCACTGTATCAGCTTAGGTACAATGTTGAATGGATTGTGTTGAACAAACTAATCCATTTGCAGTTGTTTGCTTGAATTCTGGTTTTATTGGTACATGATTTCAGCTAAACATAGCTGTTTTACTTCTTTATAAATGATGTCTACCTCCTGTGTACTGCTACCCCTACCACATTTTGCTTCCCCTAACTCCCTGTCCCCTTTAAACGTTGCTAATTATTTTGTCACCTCCAATTAACAAATTCTTATTTCTGTTAATCATTTCTGTTTATGTAAGACTAAACTTACTTTGATTAGTTGATGGCAGAAATATATGATATTTTCCCGTAAAAATCTTCATTCCCTTCACTCAGAAGTAGGTGTTATCAGAATAGTCCTTAATGAGCACAGTAATCTCTTGTGGTTGGTACGAACACCTCTTGGGAAATATATCAAACTCTTTAGATTGTTTCTACCCTCCTTCATCTACATGAATTTCCAACCTGTATGTGACTGACATATGGGAATAAGTTGGCAAACAAATAGAAGAGGTGTAAAGATAAGATACTTCAATGCATTTATTGTTTCCAAGATGAAGTTTGTCGTATCTACAATATTCGTCCCAATAATCAGGCTTGCAAAGTTAGGAGTCTTTTAACTCATAGCATGCGCATCTCGAAACCACCTTTATACATGAAGTTGTCAGGGGATCTTATCACTGTTGAATTAATGAAGATTTGATGGAAATTGAATAACTTGTACTAATCAAAAAGCAAGCCTGTAGCCTAAAACAAAGCAAGCCAATTTAATCTTGGGTTCCTTTTGAATGGGCCAAATTAGAGATTGGACCAGATTGAGTCCATTAGAGAACAAACTTTCTTGGTTTCACCTTGATTTTTCTTGACTACGGGAATAATCATGGTAATCAAACTCATTAATTTGTTCTTGATTAGGGGATGAATTATCCTTATTAAGTTGAAAGAAAGTCTTATTTAGGAAACCAGTTGATTAGATGCCTCACGAAAGCAAAGATCTCTTAACCTATAAGGCTGCATACGACACAAAAATATTGAAGGGAAAGGGAAACTCGAGAACATCACACTTGCACTCTGCTGAAAATGAAATTCTTTCTCAAAACTTACTCTTGTTGCAAATTTCAAAGTCAAAGGACTAGCAAGTCCTGCTATTTTTCACACATTCTGAAGCAAATTATCCAGTGATATTTTGTGTATGTGAAGTAACTAGTGTTCTGATTTATGTATCCTTGCAAGCAATCCATCAAATTTAAATTTGGTATTTGAATCAAATTTTCTAAGTATGTGATGAAACTTCGGATTTGGTGCAACCTTTGCCCAATACTCTTTAAGCGTGCTGAGAGTTTGATCTTTGATATACTGAACAGATAGGCTGAATTGTAGAATAAAATTAAGCAAAAGATGAAAGGTTGATCCACTTTTCAGCTAGCAATAAAAATGAAAAGTACATAGATTTTATCAAGGAAGAGTCTCAGTTTCAACAAATTAGCTCGTATTCTTTAGAGTCATGGGATTGATTGTAAAGCCAAAAGGATTATTGAAAAAAAAAAAAATCGCAGATATTGCCTAAATTGCCGCCTCCTACATTACCGACTTTAAACATATATACATGTGGCAAAAGTCAACTCATGACTGGTTAAGATAGGAACCTTGTTAACATTTCCAAGATAACCCTAAAAATAATGAGAACAATTTTTAACTGTCAAATGGTTTTAATTAATATAAGAAAGGAAAAAAAATGAAAAATAAGCTTTAATTGGCAAATAATACGAGAGCTTGGGAAAACAGAACTGATTTAATGCTTTTGACTTGAACTCAATGGGACAAACTTTCTGGACTTGACAATGTGTTCAATTGTTATTTTTCTTTGAACAAATGTTGTCTACTTATAGGATATTCAAATGTATGTAGAAAAAAATTAATATAACATCCTAATTCTAGCATGAACCAAAGAAATATTAAATTGAGGAGTTCAAATGAAACTTAATCTGAGAATAATAGTCCAAGTTGGATATAAAAGATATCATACTCTTACTCATGCATAAATTCCTCTAGGGTAAAGAGAACTTGGCTCAAGAATAAATTTCAATATATTACTTATAGATTGCACAATCACATGCTTTAGCTCTAGTTAGTAATCCAAGTGCTTTTTGTAGAAGGTTTGCCCAACCATTTTATTTCCTTAGTTTGTGGGATCATGGAGCTGTTTTTTGAGATGTATTCCTCAGTTGTGTGAGGCATACACCTCACAGCACTGTCTCAAGTCTTATAGCCCACAAAACATAAAAAATTCTTACTTAATTCATTTTGCGAATAATCCATTGTCCACTAAACATTAAAAATTTGTGTTTTTCATAGACCCACTTTCAGAATGTCCATTGCTCCCGCCAAATAAATAATAGTTTCTTTAAAGATTATTTTTGTTTGTTTGCATGCTATAAATTGTTATACTATGAGCATATTTTGCATTTCAATAATTTTTTGAAATTTTTGGTTTCTGTGAGGCTTATGCCTTTTCTAATAAAAAGAAAACACCTAAATACTCAATTATACCTTTTCAAACATAGCCAACCATAGTTATAAAACCTGGCTCGTCCGGTTGGGCCAGAAAATCGGCAGCCCGGACCGTTGACCTGGCCTGACAGATTAATTTGATAAAAATGTACTTGACTCGGTCAAAATCGGGATTTGACCGAGTTAATCGGCAATTTATCCGGCCCGGTTGACCGGTTTGATTGGATTTTAAAATCATCTTACAAAATTTTTGGGTTCAGGGGAATTGAACCTTCGACCTCTATGGAAAAAAATGGGTTCCTCACCACTTAAACATAAAGTGTTTTAGTGTTACTTATGTGCAATAACTTATATTTATTTAATGAATCAATTATAGGTTTTATAAAAATATTCTTTTAAAAATCTTTGGTCCAACATTTTACTTTATTTTACAGACTTAAATAATCAATGAAAAATAAATTAAAAATTTTAATTTTTTCCCTAAAAAAAGAATTTATGCTTTATATTTATTTTTATTTTTATGCAATGACCCGTCGATTGAACCACTAACTCATTGACTCGCTGCATAGTCCGGGTCTGAGTCCAGGTCGAGTTTAACAACTATGTAGCCAACTATTTGAATGCCTTGTGTGCTTAAGTTGAGATCCGTATCATTCCATCCCCTTAAAGACACCATTGTCCTCAAGGGTGAATTTTGATAGTGATTTTTTTCATTCTTTGTTGGCATTGGTGAGAAAATATAAAATGGAAATAAATATTTGCTGTAGATTCTCCAATGATTTTGCGCCTGTTTGGAAGGGATTTTCCCAAGTTTTGAAGCTATTTTATAACAGTTGGGCAGCTCACAAGTGGGGCACATTGTAGCTTTGTAGCTGTTGACTTTGTTTGCCCTTCCACTAAATTATCAAAATTTCCAAAGATGCCCTTTAAGAATAGTCAAATATGATGATTGGAAGAAATGTGTACAAAGTAATTCAAAGTAATAAAAAGGGTACTATAGACTTTTACCATTTTTTAGGTGATAGTTTCTACTGATGATTTAAATGCCTTGCAGCAATGGAAGGGCGTCCAGACAACAGTCATATTTGGGCTAAAAATCTTGGGTAAATCCCCCCCAGACAGGTTCTTAATTTTATTCTTCGCTTCCTGCTCCACCAACTACCGTAATTCTTGATGGCAAAGTCTTTCAAAATAAATGGCTGCAAAGTCTTTCCTTCTTCGTTACTTTCTCTCACTACCCCAAGGCACCTGTTGAGAGAATCATAACAATCTTTTCGTTCCCCCGAAGTTGCAATTTTGTTGCACCTCTTTTGGCTTTTTTCACCTCGTGAATTTCAACAACATTGCAATGGTGTTCTACCAGCATTGAAGAAGACATATTACTGAAATTTTGTTCTGCAGCAAATTCCATTGTCTTTCATGCATCTAGTTCCTCTAATTTTCAGTTGCCCGATCAACATATCTGTCAATTGAAAAATATGGCAATTTGGAACCTAATATGTCAAAGAGCTTGTTCATCGTGTATTGGAGTTAGATATAATTTCCAATTCCTCCTTTAAACGTTCTACGTTGATCTAGCAATTTATCCATGTCTAGCTTTGATACCAAATGTTATGAACAGAAATTGTTTGTAAAGAATTTAAGCAAAATAAAAGAGAAAAAAGTTCATTGGTGCTTCAGGTTCAATAGCCTCTAAATACAACACAAGGTTGTGGAAAATAATATTCAATTCTTCCTCCATTCCATCCATTCCACACATTACAGAATACTTAAAATAAAAAACTCAAGTTGAGGCCCTAAAAATAGAACTTAAAGCAGCCACATGTTCCCACAACTACTTGAAACCTCCATGTACTTGAGTTGAGATCTGTAATAAAGGCCATCTTGCTACCAAGGGGTTTAGTTAGACAACTGTTTTGAAGTCTCTACAAATGCATGTTCCAACTATAAGAACTCATTAAACTCATCGTGATGCACCTGTTGCCATTTGAAAGGGTGTTAGATCATGCACTCAACCTCCTGTGTCTAGTTTTGTATCTTATCACTATTTCTGTTCATCTTGTAGAACTTTTACCACTAATCTCTCTCATGTTAGTATTCCTAAAGCATAAGTTATGCTTTACAAGATCCCAAGTGGAAGGATCCAACTTAAAAAAAAAAAGAGCACTGTGAAAGGAGGATCTTAACATCCACCACAAGGGAAGAAAGCAATAGAATATAATTGGGTTTCACGATGAAGTTCAAAGCTGATGGAGCTATCAAGAGCTGCAAGGCCAACTCTGTAACGATCCAAAACTTACCCTTTGAGTCGTTAACAACACATCATAAAAATAGAATTTTCATAAAAGATAATTATTCCCAAAGTTACAGTAATTAAAAATAACACTTTGTTAATCATAAAATTTATTGTTAAAAATTTCTAAATTATCTCCTCTTTATTATACCAACAGAGGCCAATTTCAAATTCCAATATCTCGAACCTCAATTATCTAAAAAGGGAAAAATCATAAATAATGAGATAAAATCCAAATAAATGAGTCACATAAATCGTAATTTATATTTAAAATTTAGGAATTCTTAACGTATATAAGGAGACACAGGAATTAGAAACCGAGCCTAGGTGGCCATAATCCCCATACATAATCATAATATACATAGGGAGACACGAGAATTAAGAACCATAATTCGTTGCTATAATTTGAGTGCGTAGCGCAACTAAATTCCAGTTCATTGAACTTAAACATATAGGACCCATATCGTATTCATAAATCGAATTCCGTATTTTAAAGTATGAAAAATAATTTAACATACAAAACATATGACTACACTTCAAAAATTTGAAGAGGATTTCATAAAATATGTAAGGAAGAACTTGACATCAAACAATCATTTATAAACTCGGCGTGTGTAGTGTGGGACAATCATAGTTATATACACACACACATAAACATATATATATATATATATATAGAATTATTTCACCTAAAGGAGTTTTCTAGGTTTTCTTTGAAGTAGTGTTTTAAATGGTCTTAATTTTGACCATTTTAGGCATTCTTTTGAGAACTTTGAAATATGTTCATTCGTAAAAACTAATATCTTCTGGAGAATTGTCAAATTCTTCCCTAAGATTCAATTTCTTCTTTTGAAAAAGATTTTTTAATAAGGTGTCGGAATTTGTTGATTTCAGGAGTTTGATCAGTTTTGAACTCATTTCTTTTATCAATCTTAGAAGAAATAACGTTACATTGACGATCAAGTTTCTCAGATTGAGGAGGAACCATATTTGATAAAGTAGGAGAAGACTTCTTCTTCTTTGTCAGATTCTTCATTTTGATAAAAAGGTTTTGGAATTTTTGGATTAAAATTTATTCCTTTGATAGAGGATGTTGAAAATCTAGCAGATTGAGAAGAATTGGTTCTAGATCTATTATCAGATCTAGATGAATTAGATCTTTGAAAACTATTTGAGGATGAAGGCTTATGAAAAATAACTTTGACATTACCATCAGGAAAATGAATTATTTGTTCTAGATTTCTTCTTACAGGAGTTGGAACTGGATTTTGTGCATTCTCAAAATCCCATTCTAGACCTATTTCTTGAAGATTCCAAGGAATTCTTTTGAGAATCATGACATTTGAATGAAGTGTTGTCTGCCCACTTGTCTTCTCATGAAAACTTATTGTCCTTTCATCATTCCTTCCCAGCTTTTGAAAAACTTTATTAAAGTGGCTTTAATAAAGTTGATTGTTATTTGTATGTCGGCAAGGTTGGTAGAAATAATTTGTTAGCTGGCAGGCACATTTTGAAAAGCATTTCTTTTGATTTCTAAACTCGGTAATTTCTGAACTCATCAAGAAAACTAGGTCTATATAGTTATTTTGCTAGAGAATTTCTTTGAGTTTCTTCTTCAATTAAATCGTCAATATTAAAACCAAAGCACATGTCTTCGTTGCTTTGTTCATAATCCTCTGAATCTGAAGAAGAATACTTTGAGCTTGATTTCTTTGAAGATGCCTTTGCAAGGGCTACAATTTTGTCTGATACAATTTTTTTCGGAGTAGAACATTGATTGAACATTGCTAAAAGTCTTGATTTTTCTGCAAGAAAATCGGCATTTTTGTCCAATTGTTCTTTGGATAATTTTGGAATGCCGAAATTTCATTGTTCTTGAATCCATGAATTTACCGCTTTTGGACAAAAGTTTGTTTCATGAAATTTTAACCACCATTTAATTTGGAAACGTATAACAATTTTCTTGGCATTATAATCTTTTAGTTCTGGAGGATTTTGATTTTGAATTAAGTGGAAATCCCAGCAGAAAATCTACGAAACTTTGAGATTGAGCACGAACTGGAACAAAAGATTTTCTTGAGGCTTTAAAAATATTTTTGCCTCTCTCTTGAAATGTTTGAATCCTTGGCGAGTAAGACTAGGTAAAATCGTCTCGTCAAGTCCAAAAAAATGCCTAAAAGGATCAAAATTAAGACCACTCAAAATACTACAAAAAAAACCTAGAAAACTCCTTTAGGTGAAATCATTCAATCTTCTCATCCTCCTCTACAAGAGATTGTTGTTTCACATGGAAACACAGAAATTCTTGAATCTCATTTCAAAAAAACTGAACGTGCTGATGATTCTTTTGTTAATGCAAAAGATATCAAAAATATTCAATCTTAGAACAATTATACTAATATTGTTCTTCAATCTATGTGCACTCAGCTCAATAGAATCGAGATTAATTTCGAATTTGAGCATTCCGAGCCTTCAAATTTAGACAAAGGCTAAAAGAAGAAAATAGAAAGGCCTGTTTCTTCTCGATGCCATTTTCATGAGGTCACTCCAAAGAAAATATATGCTTGACTTATTAACTGAGACGGGAAAGTTGGGAGCTAAGCCAAGCAGTGCTCCAATGCTTCCTAATTTTCAACTTACCAAAGACGGTGACTTATTTGTAATATACATGCATCAACTTGAGGGTGAGAGTTAGAATAGGAGATCTATTTCAAATTGTATTCTATCTATCTTATATCCTTATTTAGTTAGAAATTAATATGGGAATAGAATTGTCTACGTTTTCTATTCCAAATAGGATTAGAGTTGGATATTGAATAAATAATGAATTGGATGAATAATACAAGAAGTCCAGCCTAAATTTTGATTCTCACAATGCGGGTACAACACGATAGAACTCCATACATGGAAGTTGACAAACATTTCATCAACAAGAAATTAGTGATTGTCCTTATGTGCACATCATTAGTCACAATCGAAGACTAGTTATCGGTGTGCTTTCTAAACCAAAGGTTATCTATTGAGCAATTTCTACCTAAAATTAGCAAGCTGAGAATTATAGATATCCATTAACTCGCTTTAGGGATGTAGTGGAAAGTAGCTAGATTTGCTTATTATGGAATCGCGATTTTAGCTAATGTTCCTTTATAAATAGCTTGTATTTCAATATTTGGATAAAGGCTATTAGATTTTGATTGTATTGCTGAAGGATTTTATTGTATTGGTGTGGGACTTGAATGTGTAGTTGGACTATATTCTTCATTCTTTTCCTAGCTCCTAGAATATATATTATCCGTAACATATTCTTTAGCAACAAGAAATACTAAAGCTCTCACCATTAATATATTTATTTGTAAAGGTTTTACAAAAAGAAGAATAAATTATTTACTTCTAGAGAAAAGCATCAACATACGAATAAAATTTGCATCGAACAATACTATTTGAAAAAGAAAAATTGGAATTAATTAATTGGAAATAGTCTTTTCAAAATAGTTGAAAAACTCGAAACATTGACATTAGTTTTGAAAACACGAAATGGAAGTTAATGTTTTTTTTAACCGTGGATATATTAATTTCCTACATTTCATTTAGCCCCCGTTTGGCCCCCATTATTTGAGATTTTAATTTTTGGAATAGTGTTTTTTGGGAGAATGGATGGTTAAAAAAGAGAGAAGTTTTTTTTTTTTTTTTGTATTTCACTTAGTAACATAAGAATTATTATTATTTTATTTTTTGTGTAGAAATATTATAGTTTTACTTCCTAGTATTCAGTAATTGATATGTTCAATTACTATAAGAAAATAAGGATTCATTTATTTTGACTGCCCTGTTAGTGGTCTATTAATACACATTCACACAATAAAGCATTCTATACGTAAATCCTAAACTTTTCCTTACTTTTAACCATACATATTCCAAAAACTTAATATTCAAAACAATGTTTTTCCAAAAATATGGCTACCATATATGGTTTCAAAGTTCATTCTATTGTATCCTAAGTGTGCATCGGTTTTAATTAGCCTGAAATCATTCTGTAACATCCTATTGGTGCATAATTTAGAGTTTCCTCACTGGGTTGGGAAAAAAAATTGAACCACAGTAGAATCGCTAAAACCAGTTTCAGTTCTTTTCATATATCAAGAAAATATGTGATACTAGTTTTAATATTTTGTTGTTTTTTTTAATATAGTTTTGGGCCTTTCTTGTTGAACAGGTCAGTGGCCATCAGAGGATGTCCTTGCCTATTATTGCTTGTCGCGTGTTGATATGTTCAGGTTTATTATGATGTTATTCATTCTCACCGCCTGATTTTTAAATGAATGTTTTTATGCAGTATCAATTTTTTTATGCTTTCTTAAATTTCCAGGAGTAAAAGAGTAATCGAACTTGGATCGGGCTATGGCTTAGCTGGCTTAGTTATTGCAATGGTCACAGATGCATTAGATGTAGTGATATCAGATGGAAATCCTCAAGTTGTTGATTGTATCCTTCTGATTTGGTCTAATCAGATGTTGGAACTTGGAAATAAGTATATCCATGCATCAGATCATCTCTATCGTGGACAGATAACTAAATGTTTAATGCATATTTGGGACACAATGCTATAAAAGATGGTACAATGTACCATTTTTATTATTCTATAATACTGTCTAGCATCATCTAATTCTCCCTGCCAAGCATGCCATCAGTGTTTGGACCTGTGGTGTACGGCATCAAATGATTAAATTTTTTCTGTCTTCCTGCAATGAAAGGCAATGTATTTAACCTGATAGCAGATAAAGATTGACTAATATGAAAATAGTTAAGTGACAAGTAATGAATCGTAAACCCTTATTTGAAGAAATATGATGATTGGACCACTGAAAATGCAATTGTGCATCGTAGTAATAGGTGCCTGTGGAATATGGTTGTGTATGCAAGCTGTGTGGGTGGAGAATATATGGAGGCTACTGATGGTTTTTTAAGCTAAGGGGAAAATTCTTTTCCTAGAGTGTTACTTGATTTGAACTCTTTAAGATATATGATGGACTGGGTCTTATCCATAAATCCCAAGCTTGTATTGCTATTTAGTATTAAACCTATCATGCTTGCGCATATTTGCATTTATCTGTCTGTGCATCTATGTTATCCATCAATGCACAATCTTTTGCTTTTGTCCTTTCTGGAACAAAATGATCTAGGAATACACACATTCCCTACAAAAGCTTTGTATAAAATAGAATGCACAAAAATGATCCAATTGTTCAAGAGACAAATTTGGGTTATTGAGCTATGTTGTTGTCACCAAATTTAATTTTTTATATTATTCTAATCAATTAGATTTATGCAGAGCATGTCATCTAGAATTATGTCTTTTTCCCAAGTTTTCAGCTATGCAAAAAATTGGTGGTTTAGTCGTTAATTTGCCTTTTCTTTTCTTCCATCAATGTGCAATTTATGCATGCACATTTTTGTATCTGTAATAGCACTACTGCATTAGTATCCCAATTTAGGAGTTGCTGATTTGAATGTCTTGTGAAATCCCTTCTTGTGCTATGGTTGGAAGCTCTTAACAATCAGACGTCCAGCGTAACATAGATGCCAACTCGGTTGCATTTTGTGGTACAAAGGTAACATCAATGATGCTGCATTGGGATCGTAATGAAGTCTCAAGTGTATCCAGTACCTTTGACATTGTCATTGCAAGTGACTGGTAATTAGTTTTCATCAAAAAAACAAAGTTCAAGTTTCTACTTCCGTGTTCTGCTTTAACTGAATGCTTAAAATTTTCTTAGCTTCTTACGTTGTGAAAATCGTGTGAATCAGTGATATGATCATTTTAGTAGATTATAAAAGTAATTATACATCCAGGTGATGGTTTTCTTCATAATACCATATGGGAATTATTAAGTTGTAATGAGTTTAGCCATTGTATGACCATCTTCCTCCCACAACGGGTTAGATGGGCAGGTTTTTAATCATGTTGGTGATTTCTGATGTGAATTTGGTGGGTTGTCCATGCTTCCTATGGATTCCCCCACCCACACGGTGATACGCCAACCATTTAACTATTATTATGGGTTATAGTTCAGTAAGGTGATTTGAGTCGTTTTCAGTGAGGGTCAGATCTTTATAGTTCGGTAAGGTGATTTGAGTCGTTTTCAGTGAGGGTCAGATCTTTGGATGCAAAAATCATTATTACCAATTAGCACCTTTTAGGCTGTTCCACACAACAGCGAGAATGATTTTTCTTATGATCATGTCAAGCTCATTCTTGCTTCATTTGTCATTTTGCAGCACTTTCTTCAAAGAATTCCACAAAGGCCTTGCACAAACTATCAGATGCTTGCTTAAAGAAGGCCCGTCTGAAGCCATACTTTTTAGCCCCAAAAGAGGCGATTCGTTGGATAAGTTTCTGGTAGAAGTTAAGGATAACGGGTTGAACTTCAGCATAACTGAAATGTATGAAAACGAAATTTGGAGGCGTCATCAAGTATTCATTGACGGGGATAACTCCTGGCCCAACTATGACAAGGATCACTGCTACCCTTTATTCATCAGAATTACACGGTGAACCTTTTCAACTTTTTCCCTTCCAGTTTGTTTCGTTCTTCATTTCTACAGCATAGTCTTTGACTTCTCACTCTTTATGAAATAATAGCATAAACTGCCGGAGAACAGTAATAATAAATAATTGGTTGGCTGGGCATTTTCATTAGTTCTTGTTTCTGCTTAACGGTTCTATTGCTATTGCTATTGCTATTGCTATGCAAGTCTTAAATTATAGAGAGTGAACTTTTAGCATACGGAAGATTCCTCTATCTCCCTTTCTTCATATTTCATGCACTTTAGCGAAGATAATGTGTGGGTTTTTGGTCGAAAACTAACCATTATATTCCTTTAATACCAATTCATTGGTATGAGGAATTTAGTTTTATGTTTTTTTTTTTTCTGGCGCATCACAAAGTATATAAAGGAAAGAGATGGGAGAGAGAGAGAGAGAGAGAGAGAGAGAGAGAGATATGTTTGTAACTTTTCATATTTTGAGTAATGTTAATTTTTTTCAAATATATCCTGTCTTCGAAAGTGTAACTAAGGGTTTGTTTGAACCGCCCCCCTCCTTTAAAAAAAAAAAAATAGATTTTTTAATAGTAATTTTTTTGGAGAATGTGAAAGTTAAAAAGTACGGAAAAGTTTTGGATTTATGCATAAAATTATTTTATTGGAAGAATTTGCAGTTGAAAATCAGTTTGTATAAAATAAGTTTTAAAAGAATGGGATTCAAACTAGGGCTAAATTTGTCCCTCGTCAGTTTTGCATGAATTTTGAACCATCTAAACATTCTGGTCCAAAGTATACAAATTTGACACAAGTTCTACATTGAGTTCCAATTTAGTCTGTTTTGATTTAATGTCCACGATGGGCATGGCAACATTCAGTGTTGCTGGTGTACTAAAATTATTTAAACCACCAATTATTTTAATAAAAGGTATCTTTGGGATTATCTGATAAAAGGTATGATAGAACAGTTTGTATCTGTGTGGTTGGTTGCAAGTTGTTTTCTCATCTTCTAAGTGGAAAGTAGGTTTCTTTGACCTTCACCTACAGCATAATTTTGTCAAACGATCAATAAATACTAATTTTGTCAGAATTCAATTTTGAGTGCTAATTATCTATGGGCAGGTATACACTATAATTTTTTAGTTGCTCCAATTTTAATTGTTCTGGACATCCTCAATTTTTGCTCAGTTACACAATTATGTCTTCAACTTTTCTTTCATGGCATTTTTATCATCAACTTTACAGTAATTGGTATTTTTGTCGAAATATCTTGTTAACGTAATTTTAAATGTGGTGCAAATGTTATGTCATAGTTTTTTCATTATGAGGGCAAATAAATATTTTTCAAGTCATCCTAATGCACTTTTTAGACAAAAATCATCATCAAGGATATAATGTGCTAATTATTAAAATTGATAATAATTTTGCGACAAAATAAATTGAGGATGTAAGTTAAACAATGAGCAAAAATTAAAAGTTTTTAGTGCAATTGAAAAGTAGTGCAACTAACAAAAACTTTATCGAAAATATAACTACTCGTTTATTCATTGCCAAAACTTTTGAAACAATGTGCGTTTCTTGTTTTACCCTCCTAAGATGGTAGGTTTGAAACTGTAATTTTTATCTTTTTCTTATTATTATTTTAAATTAATATTTCTCAAGGTTAACTTCTTGATAAATTCTTCTTTTTTTTTTTTTTATGAAAAAAGAACTAGATTGATCCAAATTTTGTCTAGAAAGAGGAAAAGAAAGGAAATTTTGACTTTAGACTTTATTAACGTGACAAATTTCATTAGTTATCCCGTTGTTTTAAATCATATTCAAAAAACTTAATAAATAAGTTGTATTTCTTTAACTAATAGGACAAATTACTAAGTTGGATCCATTATTTGAGACTTGAACGTAACAATCGTTGTTAGCATTTAAAATTACTTTACTTTTGAAATGGTATCTTCTTATTTGTTAACAAGAGTCAATGTGTCAAAAATTTAGTTAATGAAATGACCAAACCGAGACAACATATTGGGGATAGGGTCATGTGTAAGGCATCAATGTACAAATGGCAAATTCCTTTTCTTTTGTTAATGTTTTAATAATTGTCATTCCAGTTTGGTTGTTTGTTGCTTCCATTCAATCTCTGCTCTCTTTTTAGCTTCATGCAATCTTCCTCCAATCCAAACCAAACACTAAGCTGTGAGAGAAAATATAGCCAACGCCTGTGAAGGCACCAAGAAGACATGCCCTAGTCGACTCCCCACTAGCCAAATTTGCCAACCATGACCCAACAGACAGCATATTTGCCTCCTGTACTCACCCGGATGCAGGTTAACTGGCTAAGCCTCTGACCCATCTGCCGTTCCATCTGATTTTGATGATTTTCCACTGCAAAACAGAATTAAATCATCCCTCAGTTAGGTTTTTACTTATGACAAAAGCTCAAAGATTACATGCACTTAAGACTTGAGAGTTCCATCTTGCAAAATCATTAACGTTAAGATGAATAGTTCAATCCCTTGATGGCCTACACGTGGAAGGTGACCTATACTCACTCTTACAATAGCATTTTGGCAAAAGCATCACATGTACTTTTGCATGCGAAGCCATTGTCAATTCTCAACTTCGAGGGGCACTTTTGATTCTCGTCCTTGATACATGTGGATGCACACTGACCCGACCCGACCCACTACTAACCTCAACCATAATGGGCAAATTGTATCATCAAAATGACTAACGTTGTAGAAATTCTGAGAACTCAGCCCGAGATTGAACTCTACCAGGGTGACTGCAGTGCCCCAACCCCGTTGCATTCTACTTGACTAGAACCACAATAGCCCATGGTTCAGGACCCTTAACCCGACCCGTCAAAGGTGTAGTAAAACGACATGACCAACTTGTTGGAGCTTGGTGGGCAATGTTGGATTCCCTATACTAGCTCGCCAAATGGTTTGATTACACTTGTTTACTTATGTAAATGTTGCACCTGAAACTCTTGGCACACAACTACTAGTTTCGTATGTACGGACACGAACAGATCCTTGTCCGGTTTCATGGACTTTTTTTCTCCTCTTACCTCTATAAATGCATTCACTTTTTGCATTCATTGCAACATTCATTAGAGCATAAAAGTGATATTCTTGAGCAAAATTCTTTGAGCCTACATCTTATTTATTTCATCGAACAATTTATTGTGAAAACTCTTGATTGATTGAATCAACTTTTGAAATCATCTTTTCATTGAAGTGTTAGCCTCTATTATAACTTAATTCATTGTGTATCATTTATTAAAAGAGAGGTTCAAATTGTAATAACATTCTTTAAATTTGTGAATCATATTGAGGTCTCTTGAAAATTTTAATAGTGTGGGTCATGATGAGGTTCCGTAAAACTTAATATTGTATAAGAATCGGTGGTCCTTATTTGTAAGTCACCGAAAGCATGTAAAATGATCGGATTGCAGCACAAGACAATCAACTTAGTGAAAAAGGCATTGCTCGTGTCAGAGAGTTTGGTAACGAAAGACGTAGATCATTGATTTGAATCGAACATCCACAATTATATCACTTGCATCTTCTCTTCCCTTTTTACTCGTCGTTTTTATATTTGAGCATATCATTTGATTATTCTTTTATTTCGTAACTTACTTGAATTTAGAATAATCTTTCAAAAAAGTTTGTAAAAATCAATTCACCTTCTTCTTGATTAGTTATTCTTGGACTATCACACATGGACAAGGAAATTAAGGGATGTACAAAATGTATTTTGGAATAGTAGATTGGTGAATAATGTGTGGTTAAAAATGAAGGAAAATTTTTGGGTTGCGTATAATATTATTTTATTGTAGAATGTGTAGTTGAAAAAAAAATATATATATATTTTGAAAAAAATGGTGATCAAATAAGGGCTACATAGATTTATTTATAAGTTCACTAATCAATAGTTGCCATATGTCCCAAACAAAGAAAAAAAAAGGTTAATTTACCCCCAAGACGTGTGTAGAAATCTATAAATAAGCAAAGTCAGGAACTACAAATGACATGCAAAATCTATGAATCTTCCTTACAAATGGCTATTTTTCTTCTCTCTCTTCCTTGAGCATTGAATCAGTGAGTTTAGGAGGAAAAAATCTTGATTAGATTTGAGAAATTTTTTTATCATTATCTTGAAGTCAACAAATTTACACCATCTATGGAAATTAGAAGAAGGCAACCACGGTCTAATCATTTTGAGCAAAAAACATCAGAGAAATTGTCTAAGGATGAGCCTAGTGGAAGCAAGCCTCATAAAAATAAGCATTAGAATCGTAGAACTTCTCAACAATGATCATGAAGGTTGTAGTATTCTAAACAGACATCAAGAAGAGCTCAAAGAAGATAGTAATTGTTACGCCTTGAGGAACTAGGACCCATGAAGGGGCCCATATAGCCTACGTGGTGAATCGCTTGGGGGCCCATGCCTCATAAACTAGCATAAGATAACCCAACTACACGCGATGAACCGATTCAAGTGCGAACGACCCGTCTTCCCCACATAGAACACCTGGACCGATCCCGTTACATGCAGACCCTATTACACGGTGATGACGAGATCTTGTATAGATATCGCACCATGTGAGTTGACAAGACAACTCACTGCCGTCACCGCTGCCATCTTATTTGGTCAAATCTAAAGTACAAGCTAAGCTTTATGGATACAAAAATAGTCTTAGCATTTAAGGCTAAGATTGATTGATGTTTATGACAAGAGAGGGAAGTCATTTGGATGAGGCCACGTGCACTATCATTCAAGGGACTCCATTCATTTTACCCAAATATAAAAGCTCACACTTAGTGTCATTCAAAGGTAATGCAAGCTTAGACTCTCAAATCTATATTCTTGCTACTCACCCATTTTACATTGTTACCCAAAAGCCGACCCCCTATTTTTCACACTGAAGGCTCACATTTAAAGATCTCCCACTTCCTAAAACTACTACACCAACTAACTTGATCGTCAGAGTGCGCGCGGCTAACTCCACCCTTCCCGGAAAAAACCAAGTGTAACTAACGATTTGCCCCAGTGTGTAGAAATTCAGCTTGCGTGGACATGAGATGCCTATAGATCTGTTAGTCACATCATTGGTACCTTTTTTGGGTCAAAAAATTGGTGCCGTCTGTGGGAAGTCGACACTGTAACCATGACATCCTTATGGTAAAAGTCATTTGAAGCAGAGCCTTGAAGAAATGTTTGGTTCTTGAAGAAAGAATCGTTGCAAAGAGAACATCTAAAATGCTTATCTTCAGCTCGAAACCTGATAGACGCTTTGAGTTCTAGCCACTACGGATCGCAAAGTATGAGTAGGCAACGAGAGGCTTCTGAAGAAGAGGTCCTCCGAACGAATGTAAACGTGTGTCGCCCCCACCACCAATACAGGCGAGGTGGTACCACAGCCCGTTTGGCTAAGGAAGTAGGGAAGATGAATGTAAATATGAAAAACATGGCCCAGCAAAATGCTACCATGCAGCAACTACTCATGCACATGCATCAACAGGCGGGGTACCAAGTGCATGAGCCAGAGAGTGATGCCCCAAGAGGATGAGGAGAATGACATGGCAGCCTACCCCCAAATGCACGTAAGGGAGATCAGCCCAGCAGAGAGAGAGGTGGAGATGGACACTTCCACCAATTACGCAACTAGCCGACTTGGGGATAGCATACAACAGGAGGAAAATTTCCCCCAGAATACGCTCAAGAGCGCGAACCACAAAGATCCACCAGTGTGTTCAATCGTATTGGACTATCAAGGCCTAGAAATAGATCTCATCAGCCTCCCCCCGTATAAAGGGAGCCGAACGAAATCCGGGACTCCATTCATTTTGTCCAAGTATAAAAGTTCACGCTTAGTGTCATTCAAAAGTAATGTAAGTTTAGACTCTCAAAACTATATTCTTGCTACTCACCCATTTTACATTGTTACCCCAAAACCAATCCCCATTTTTCAGACTGGAGGCTCATGTTTAAAGCTCTTTCACATCCTAAAACTACTACACCAACTTGACCGTCGAAATGCGCGCGGCTAATTCCACCCTTTCTGGAGAAGACCACGTGTGACTAACGATTTGTCTCAGTGTGTAAGAATTCAGCTTGCGTGAACGTGAGAGACCTTGGGATCTATTGACCACATCATTGGTACGTTTTTTGGGGTCAACAGTAATGAAGAGCTCGAAAGGATACAGTAGTACAGACATTATTAAATCCAAAAGAGGATATCAAAATCAAAGAGGAATGATAAGCAAGCTGGTAATAATTCATAATTGAAAAATCGCTAGAGTTAAGTTATTTCACAACTTAAATCTCCTTTGATCAAGTCTATTGATAATAAGCGTGAAATCACATTTCCTGATGAAGATGCTATAAACATGTAGGCAATAATAGCGGCGATAGCTCTAATTGAATGCTTTTGGATAACGAAAGTCAAGTAAATGTTTTATTCGGGAGCGCATTTGATTGGATGCTAATTTATCATTTTTGGACCCTTGTGTCAGATCCTTGTAATTTCACCAAAAAAGATCGAGTACCTCGTCGACAGTCTACTCTAGTAGTGAAATTAGGCGAGGAATCCGGGTATACCAAGGAAACATGAATTTTTTTCATTTTCGATAATAGATACATTTACAATGGGATCCTTGAAAGACTTGCTATGAAACAAGCGAATATAGTAATATCTCTCTGCGAATTATGTGTTAAATTCTCTACTAACACTAAAGAAGCTTATATGAGATGTGATTAGGGGTCGTGCAAGAAGCTCACCTTAGTAATCTAAGAGAGGTAGCATCGGAACCCCCATGGCGAATACGATAACAATGGTTAAAGCAAACCACCCGATAGAGAAGAAATTTGAAGTCAATGATTCAGTCGACCCTCGCATAACTGATTTGTGTATATGAAGTTGCAGCGGTTGAGGAACTAGAATGTTTTTTCGTCAGCAAACACGACCAAGTTGGCAAAAATTTACTTGAACATATAAGAAGCCTACTAAAAAGCTTCCTAAGACAAACCTCGACGTGTTCGCCTAGATGTATGCTGATATGGTTGGAATAGATCCAAAAGTGCTGCAAAATCGATTTCAAAGTAAAACTTGAAATGCAAAATAGGTTACCAATGAGCTCTGAAAAATATGAAGCTTTAAAAAGCGATGTTGATAAATTATGAGAAAACAATTTTATTCGTAAAACTTGATATCCATTGTGGGTCTGCAACCCAGTTCCAGTCCCAAAAAGTAATGGGAAGTGGCAAATTTGCCAAGATTTCACAGAATTGATTAAAATATGTCCCAAAGACTCCGCTCTCCAAAGTTGATCAACTGGTGGATACGACTACAAGACACGAATTATTGAGTTTTATGTATGCATATTTCGAATATAATCAAATTCTTATATATAAACCTGACGAAGAGCGTACTTCCTTTGTGACTGACCGATGTGTATATTGCTACAAAGTAATGTCCTTCGACTTGAAAAAACGGTGTGGTCACTTGTTAAAGGCTGATCAATAAAATGTTAGCATATCATATAGGCAAAACAATGAAAATATACATCAATGATATGCCCGTCAAAAGCCTTTGAGCTGAAAAAAATTCGAAGCATCTGGAAAAAACCTTCCACATACTACGAAAATAACGGTGAAAGTATGACCTTCCGTGCATCAAGTTGATTAAGTTGATTAAGCCATTTGTGTCGTGCGTATAGAGACAAATAGGCTCGTTGTATTTTTTAAAATGGTTGTGCTTTTGGGGACTTTCTTTTGTAAAGGATATCAAATTATTGAGCTGGTCGCACTTTAATTTGAGTGGGATCTGTCAGAGGCATGTGTAGAGATGACAACGAGCCAAAATTCGAAGCTCAAGCTCGACTCGAGCAAAATGAGTTCAAACCTTTTTTGGCCCGAGCCAAATCGAGCAAAGGCTCGAACCTCAACGGGCTGTTCGATATTTTAACTTCTTTTTAATTATATATATATACCCGATTTTCCAAAATAGGGCTCGGCCTGAGCTTATGACCAGTTCTACCGAGTCTTGGACCAGGCCGAACCACGGGCGATCCCAAGCCGACGAGCTAAATTGACATTCCTAAGCATGTGATAGCCCACTTGAGACCTCGTTGATGTAGATGTATTTTATCAGACCACATGAACATCTTTCAAATCATGACTTCCTACTAATTCCCTACAAAAACACAAAAAATGGAAGAAGAAATCCAGGCTTCTTCAGTTTTATTCTATTTGGTTGTTTCTTCACTTTGTTCTCTCCAGATTCAATCACATTCAATAGTACTGTAATACATTGCCAGTAGACCGGAATGCTGCCTGTTTGGTTCCCTGTAGCTTTGAAGAAAACACGAGAGGTTTTCAAAGGTGCATCACAATCTGCATAGCATCCTTGCCAGGAGGGACTAGTAGTATCTATAAAAGTACACTTAGAAGCAGTGCTAAGGTCGCAGAGAAACAAGAACTTGTTTGGAACAATATGTTGTAATGGAAGGGTTTTGAAACCACCAAACAAGTATATGTTCTCCATAGACGTCAGTCTCCCTTTCAGAGAACCTTTGATTACAGTATAAAGATCATATATATAAAAGAAAGTCGCAAACTGAAGGATAAGTACTCCGGACTTGGGAAACTCAGAAGATGCCAACAAGCATCTTTTCAATTCTAAACTTAAAGTTTGAAGCAAGTCATGTCGTCTAAATCACCTTGAGGCCTTGATCTATGAGCAAGATACAATTCCGGGTTCATTCTCCAGTCCTCACTATGCGACCAACAAAAACTAAAGATGGGTCATGAACAAATGGATTCATTTAGCCAGTAGAACTCTAGCAAGAGTTTTGACACTTCACATAAACTCTCAAATTCTTACCCAGTGTTCCCCCAATCAAAAACTCTTCTTCCTAACATGAACCTACCCAGACATTGATTACAGATCTTAATGAGATCTTGCAATGCAATCACAAACTTTTATTCCTAATAAATAAATTTATCACTTGTAAAGATATCTCAATAAGATCACATTATTCTCTAGAAATACGTATTCTATTCGTACTCCAATATGGAAACAGGATGCTCAAAATCTGGGTACCTCTTCCATATTAATGAGATTCTTCCCACAGACAGGAAAACAAAGATTGAGAATTGATGATCATTAGAGAAGAACCTGGAATGGCATGTCTCAAGTTGTGATCACACTACTTTTGATATAATAGTACCCATCATCACTGCCTACACTACCAAAAAAACAAGGTTACTGAAATCAAAGGAAAAGAATGTACTCGGCACAAAAATCTCAGCAGCAGATAAGAATATGCAACTAGAACACCAGTTTATATCTACCATATGCACCCATATAAATAATTCCCCCAGCCATGCAACATTGCATCAACTTTCAACGCGCAATGGAAATTTCAATGCTCAAAAGATACAAATGCAATACATATAGGACAGTAAATATAATGATCACACTACATTCAATCTTTGAAACTGATTTTTTTCAAAATCACTTTTCCCCCAAAATCATTTTTCACATTTTCCCATATCTTTCCCCTACTTTTTAACCATATCCTTCAAAAAAATAACTTCTTATCACTCCACACAAGCACATAGTATATATCATCAAAGCTTGCACTACCAAACAAGGTTATTGAATCAGAGTCAGGAAAAGAACGTAATCGGCAGCAGCAGATAATGATATATATACTAGAACACCAGTCTTTAACAACCACATGCACCTGTATAAACACTTTCACCAGCTGGGTAACATATGCAGCCAACTTTCTGCACTGCAATGGGAATTTTCAATATCCAAAAGATACAAACACAATGTAAATGGGTAAATTTAATATTTTTTTTCATATCCAAGAAGATTAATTCCTTCCACAATAGCATATAATATAACTCAAGCATAAAGAAAACTTAAATTCATTTTCCTGAGTACAAATTGTATACTATCATAACAAAAGCTCATATTCTCAATCTCAAACCTGATATATCACAAATTTTTGCAAAATATATTACTTTGAATGTACAGTTCTCGTAAGTAATAGTGAATTACAAGGGTTTAACGGTAAGCAAGTATCATATGTTTTGTCTCTAGCACTAGAAGGACTTCAAATAGACAAGAGTACACCTAAATGTTCTGAAATTATGAAGTGAGGGAAAAATAAAGCTTCACAACATATTTTGTCTACTGAAGCTCCTACTCAAGGATATTCTAAACATGAGTACGAAGACAAAAGTAAAGAGACCCAAATGGAACAATCAACAGGAAATCCATTATTCCTAAGTTGTGAAGCCTGTCCGCCTTGGCCAAAAGGATTTTAAAAACTTTTTACAACTGATAGTAAAGAAACATCAATTATCAAATCCACAAATTGACAAGCGTAAGGCATACACTTTCAAGCAACAGAATAGAAAATAAACATCAATAAGCATAACAATAAAAAATTTATATATATATATATATATTTGGACAACCGAGAATTTTATTTAGGTAAAACTGAGGCAAATTCATTCACAACCAAACCGGAAAAGAAATGTTAGATTTTCAGCAACCCAACCACCGTTTGTACATTTGCATACCAACCAACTGGAGAAGAGTTTCATTGCCAAGCCAAAAGAAAAAGATATTCATAAAAATAGATACCAAGATTACAAGCATATGAAATCAAATTACGAGATGTTTGGGCATTCCCTAGCAAAGTGTCCAGACTCCCCACAATTGTAACAGCTGTTTCCACCACCGCCACCACTAAACCTCCCACTATACCCACCCCCTGCACGACGGCCCCCTCCACCATATCCACTCCCACCTTGGCGCCCCCCACTGCCTCCACCCACACAGTCCCTCGCCAAGTGCCCCATCTCCCCACACTGGAAACAGGCACCACTATTACCACCACCCACTCGTCCTCCAGAGGGGCAGTCTCGCGCCATGTGCCCAAAACCACCACAGGTGTAACATCCTCCACCATTACCGCCACCATTACCGCCACCATTGTTCCTATCGCAGTCCCTAGCCATATGACCATACTCACCACAGTTAAAGCACTCTCCACCTCCACCTCCTCCGCCACCACTTCGATAGCCATAGCCATTGCCGTTATTCCTCCTGTCACTGAAACCATATCCACCACGGATGTTGTTGCTATTGCCTCTGCGCGAAGAGTAGTCGCCGGTGCCACCATCGGCGATTGTGACATCGATGGCCTTTGTCTTTTCGCCTTCTAGTATAATAGTAAACTCAACGACCTGACCCTCGCGAAGGGTCCGATACCCATCGGATTTGATGGCAGTCTGATGCACAAACAGATCCTCGCCGCCTTCATCAGGTGTTATGAAGCCGTAACCCTTTTGATCATTGAACCTGCTCACCAATCCTCTCGATCTAGCCTTCTCCTCCGCCATCGAATCGATTTGCTAATTTTCCCAACAGTATCAAAACCCTAAAAGTTTGGGAGTGTATATATAGAAGCAACGAAACCCTAAAAATTTGCAACGCCTTAATGGGCCTTTAGGTTGATTCAATAATGCTACTCATAGATATGGTAGTTTTTACTTTTCGTGAGAGATTGGCATTATTCTCTCTTTTTCTTAATATAATATTTTGCCTAAGGTCACTCAGCTTTTACAGATGTTCAAATTTGATGATCGAAGTTTCAAATAAATTTCAATTTGGTCACGTAACTACACTTCCATCCCGAGATATTCGTGATAGTTTTGATTTTAGCTATCTAGAGTTACGAGTGCTTTTCAACTTTTATTTTTTCCTTTAAAATATCTTTATTTTATTTAGTCAATGTTTGATAATCATTATTTTAAAACTTTTTTTTTTCATATTCATTTTCAACCACACATTCTCACGATAACATGTTCTTTACGTGAACATAAATTTATTTTTCTATCTTTTAACCACATATTCTCTAGAAAATTATTATTCAAAAACTCATTCTTTCAAAAATTGTTGTCAAATCGGCGTTAATTTAAGTATAATGTTTTCTTTTTACACTTTGTTAATTGGGATTTTGGACGAAACCCGATAATAACGTCAATTTACATTAATTAATGAAAAGTTAAATGTATGAATGCCAAGAAAAGAAATTGAGAACACAAATATGCAACTATAGAGGTTAGTGGTCAGAGGTTGGGTGAGAACACATGGAATTTACAAGTAAACTCATATGTGGTCATTAGACTTTTAACTAAACCTCAATTTGATTGTTAAACTTTAATTTATTTCAATTAGATCACTAATTTCAATGGAGTCATTGAGCATCAATTTTCATTTCAAATTTCACCATTATGTCACCTCGAGTCTCCTGTCATAAAAATTGATTAATTGACAACGATATCACAACACATATTTCACAAATCTTTGCATGAAAATATAACTTACCCCTACACCGAATCATAATATTATTAAAAGAAAAGAAAAACATAAAAATATTTTTAAAACTCTTAATACAAAGGTTATCATAACTCTCATTTTACCATTTTTGTCTAAAGGGTACCACATAGCAATACAAGCTAGATCAGTTATATTATGGTTTCCAACAAAGTAGTTTTTGTCCCTCTGTAGGACGATTAGGGGTTCGAAATTTGAACCTAAGTTGAAGTTTAATGGCCAATTGAGACTATTTTTAATCTTCCACAATCGTTCGCTTATCGAATTTACAAATTACTTATGTCATCTCAAAGATTATTTCGAGAACTACATTATAGGCATATCGAATAGTCCAAACAGATATCAAAAATAGTTAAAAATACGTTAAACGTACGTGAGTCTTAAAAAATGATGTCTAACTCGCATTTTTTATTTTTAAAAAAATTAAGTATTTCATTAACATTTATTATTTTTGCGATACAAATTTCTCAATGTAATTTTCATCATTTTATAACGAAATTTTATATGAAATATAATATCAAAAATGTTCAAAATTTTATATCCGAAAAAGTCATATCACATATAAATTTTCAGATGTAAAATTATATGGGTATGAATTTTTTGGACTAAATTTTTTATTGTCAAATTTCTCTCAACTTTTTTTGCAAGTTCAATTGTGCTCCTAGCTTTAAAGTTCTGCGACCGCCTCTGACTGTAATGTAAGGTCACAAAGAATCAGCAAAGTGGGGAAGGAAGATAAACAAAAGCAAACGGAACTATAGGCAATTCATATTGAGGAGGTCCAAAACGGCATCGTACCACTTCTTATTTTATATTATAGGGCTTAATTTGTAGAGGAACACTTCAAGAAATTAGACATAGAAGTAGAAGTGGAAGTAGAAGATTTGGGAGAGGTTAGGAGGTCAACAAGCCAAGCCATGAGCCGAAATTCGAAGTTTGGGCTCAACTCAATCAAAAATGGTTCGGGTGTTTTTTTTTTTTTTATTCGAGCCGAGTCGAGCAAAAGTTAGGCCAAAAATTTAAGGCTCGGCCCCAAGCGCTTAGTGGGCCGAATCGGCCCGATTTTTTTCTCATAACACATATAATTTTTTTAAAGAATTTAAAATGATTTATACATATTATAAACTCTTCATTTATCCGAGTTTAAGACCAGCTACAATCATCGTAGGCGAAATTAAAATTGTACACGAATAAAATATTTCGTATACAATTTTTCTTAAACATAAAAATTTAAAAATTATGTATTTTTTTTTAAATAATCAATTTAAAAACTTATAATATTCTATCCTTGAATCTGCTGTAACTCTTCGACCATTATATTGTCAACTTATTCTTGAAGACGTAATTCCGTACATTCCCAGTTCTTCAAACATATTAAAACTTCAAATATCTTCTTTTACCCTTGATCGTTCGTATGATAAAACTAGACCACCTAAATTAAATGCAGTATCCGATGCTACCGTAGACACCAGAGATGTTAGTAGATCGCAAGCAATTTTTGACACAATTTGATATTACTTTTTGTTACACCTCCATCATGATAAAAGACTAAATTCATGTAATTCTTTTGGTTGTAATATACTTCGAACGTCCACACACATATACATAGCTAACTCAAAGGGAATTTCAAAATTTATACCATTGACATCTATTGTTCTAGATATTGATGAACTAGAACTAGAACTAAATGAGGAAACACTAGTATTGGTGTCTAAATAATTTCATAAATCATCAGAATTTGTTGAAATATTTCTTGAAAAAGAACTTTGGAAAGTATAACTACTATGGCATCCTTTTTCAGCGTAATAGTTATACACTTCATGTGAGATAGATTCTATATACATATATGATAATTCTACATTAATGAAATTTGAAAGCCCATTTATAATAGTTTTTGTGTCATTTAAATTAAGTAAGTGTCCATCACCGAAACTAATAAAAATAAAGAGTGTAACTCTTTCCAATATTTACGAAATTTTAACTCAATAGAATAAACTACATCAATGAAAATTAGTAAAATTCCTATGTTTATAAAATATCTGTGAAATGTAAAAAAAGTGTTTAAAACAAGTAAAGATAGGGGGTAATAAACACTGCTACATTCCTTTGTGGTATCGAAAAAAAGTTTTAAAAATTTCTTCACACAAAATGGAAGATTTATACTCAATCTTCCAAATTATGTTCACNATTATAATACATAGAAATAATTTTATCATAATTTTGACATGAGAGTAACATAAGATATGTAGAATTCCACTTAAGTGATACATCAGTGACAAATGATTTCTCTTGTAAGCCTACTCTGCACAAAAATTGTTAAATGCTTGCTCTCTTACTAGTGATACAGTAATAAAATTTATTACTTGTATAATTTTATCTAAAGATAATTTTATATGTTCTAATCTATCTTTTACAATTAATATTGATAATGTGACATACACAACGTTGATGAAAAAGTAAACTTCCAAATGCAAGGGTTCAAATCATTAATAAATTTTTCGAAAACAATTTTGTTCACAGTAGCATAATCAAAACTAAAATTTCGAAAAATTTCTTGTATACCATATTCTTGTATAATATCTATTAAAATCATGTATATGTTAGTGGCATTATAAGAATATTCTACACATCTGAATGCAATAATCATTTTATGCATAATCTGTAGGTGATCAATATAATGAATTGTAGTAGTAATATAATATTTTTTATTAACACCGATCCATAAATTAAAGGTAAACGATATAATACTATTGGAAGTTTTTAGACTTTCAATAACAGTTTGTTTTCTTTTGTTATATAATTTAATATTATCTGAACGAAGAGTATTTCTACAATATGAAGTATTTCTAGGTTGGAGATAATTTTGCAAAAGCCAAGTAAAGTGTGTTAATTCTATCATCATAAGCAACATCTCTACTACAACCACACATGCAGTTATTCCTTCACGAAATCTTTCATGTGAATATATAAAAGTGGAAAGAGTAGAACCAAAACCGCTAAACACTAGTTCGGTCTGTTTCGGGTCAAGACCAACTGATTTCGCTTTGCAACTTCTTAATATGTGCCTATTTAAATGCGTTGTGCTTGAACCATGCTTCCAACTAAGTTATTTGCCACAGTAATTACAACATACTTTTCAAATATCAACTTCATTTTGAATCTCAATTTTTTTACGTGTCATATATTGCCAACAATCCGAGAATTCTTTTTTCGACCTTTTAATTTCAAGTACTTTTTTTCTTCAATATCCTTCAAATCAATTGAAACATTTTGAGATGCATCGTAACCAAATGGAGTACTCAAACTACCCTTCAATTGATTAATCACATCGCTAGTAAAATCCATATATAACTATTATAATAAAAAATATTGAATATTAAAGTAAAAGAAACTGAATATTAGAATAAAGAAATTGGATATTGAAATTGAAACTAGAATTTTGCAAAATTTTACAAAACTAACTAAATTGGATATTATAGTAAAGAAATTGAAGTAAAGAAATTGGATATTAGAATACTAAATATTGAGTAAAGAAATTGAAGATTGATTGAAGTAAATTGATATAAAGTTGTAAAAAAAAATTTGCGTATTTATAGCCAAAAAAATGTATCTGTTTCAATTACATTTGAATTTAAAATTCAAATTTTGAAAAATTGGGAAACTCACGTTATATGCTTTTGTCAAATGCAGTCTGACTGCATTTGACAAGGCAGCTGTTTAACTTTTTTTTTTTAATTTTTTTTAATGAAGCTTGGCTAGTTCGGGCCGAAATGGCCTATGATACGAGCTGACTCGGGCTCGAGCCAATGCCCCAA
Source organism: Fraxinus quadrangulata (assembly GCA_903798255.1). Classification (NCBI taxonomy): domain Eukaryota; kingdom Viridiplantae; phylum Streptophyta; class Magnoliopsida; order Lamiales; family Oleaceae; genus Fraxinus; species Fraxinus quadrangulata. Next base: position 2,403 of record CAIGRB010032860.1, on the reverse strand, counting down.
AATGGAGCTCGGCTCGAGCCTCGGCTCGATTGTCCCGAACCACAAGCCAGCGCGAATCGAGTTTTTCCCAGGCTGAGTCACGAGCAGTCCGAGAGGGCGAGCCATTTTCACATCTTTAGGAGAGGTTTTAAAAAATGTTGGTAATAAAGTGGAAATCTCATTGTTCGCTTAAATTACATACTGCAAATGCACGGATCGCGATCAAGTAATAAAGTGGATTTGTGAGTACGAGTTGTCGATCCGTTAAGGATTGTTTGCCTTTAATTACAATACTCTAGTCAAATTTATTCTAACAAAGCAACACATGTAATTTTGGATTTTGATTTTGAAAATAAATAAAATACTAAAACTTTACAAAGTAACAAATCTAAAATTACGGAAATTAAGAAGATAAAGTAGTTGGGATTCATGATTTTACTTAAACGTCGCCTAATTAATTTCTCCAAACGCAAATTAACAAATTACTTACTTAATATATTAGACCTAGTTTTTCGATTTTAGCTAATTACCTCTCTCGAGCGAAATTCATAATAATCAATTAGTTTAACTTATTATATCTCTATGTCGATTAAAACTCAATTAGACGCATTAAATCTTTGTAAGAATAGTTCAATAGATCACCTATAGTTAGGGATATATCTTTATTCTCTAGAAGAATCTAGAGAATTTACAATTTGGTCTAAAAAATACACAATATTCTCTCAAACGGGTGCACAAATCACTAAATACAATCATTCATAAGCCACATAAATGATAATGCACAAACTATAATAGTAAATACACGTGAAAATAAGCATTTTAACATTAAAAAACAAATATTGAAATTAATAAAACTAGGTTAAGTTTCCGTCTTAAATCCTAACACAAGAACTTAGCCCATTTTATATATATAAGAAGAAGAAGGTTCATACAATACTACATCATAAATAAGAGTAACATTTTTATAGAGCTAGTGTTTATAGAGCTAAGCAACATTTTTTCTAGCCTGTAAGGATTAAACAAAAAAGTGCTTCATTGTGATGCATGCCAAAGGTGCAAAAGATAGCATGTTAGGTCATGGACGACTGCAACCACTGGCTGAGCCACAATATTAATGGAGTCACACATCCATGGATTTTATTCAAGAGTCACCCTCTTTGAAAGGGAAGACTGTGATACTGCTGGTGGTAGATAGGTTCACCCAATATGCGCACTTCATGGCTCTCTAACCCATTTTCAACTATAGTCATGGCCAAAACCTTCCTAGACAATATTTACAAACTACATGGGATGCCTCAAAGTAAAGTATGAGACATGGATAAGTTTTTTCTGGATTTTGGCAGGAGCTGTTCAAATTATTGGGCACTAAAGTTCACTTAAGCTCTACATACCACCCACAAATAGATGGACAACCGAAAGGCTCAATCAATACTTAGAGATGTATCTTAGGTGCATGACATTTCATAAGCCTAGACATTGGGTTAGTTGGTTATCCTTTGGCTGAATGGTGGTACAATACCGCTTATCATACAACAATTAAAATGAGCCCTTTTGAGGCCTTATATGGAATTAAACCAACACAATTGGCATTGGGACCTTATCACCAACCTAATGTAGCTGCAATAGAAAAGCTTGTACGAGAGAGACAACAAATGGATCTGTTGCTAAAGGAACATTTGGCTCAAGCTAGAGCAAAGATGAAATTTTATGCTTATCAACACATAATAGAAAGGGAATTTCAAGTAGAAGATTGGGTGTATTTGAAGCTACAACCTTATAAACAGCTATCAGTTATGACAAGGAGCAATCAAAAATTAGTTGCCAAGTACAATGGCCCTTACCAGATCATCGAAGGATTGGACAGGTGGCCTATAAACTGAATCTTTCCACTACTTCTAAGATACATGATGTATTCCTTGTGTTATTGCTAAAAAAGAAGAGAGGGGATCAGGAAGTGCCTATTTTACTGATTCCAAAGGACGGAGAGCAAGAAAAAAATCATAATGAAACATTTGCAGTTTATAGACCTGATTACCAAAAGGAACAACCAAGTTAGACTAAGCCACTTGGGAAGACGCAACTTCAATTCAAGAGATGTATCTTCATTTTCAAACTTGGGGACAAAGGTCAATTTGAGGGGAAGAAATGTAATAGAAGAGGACAAAGGATAACAGCTAACCGGGGAAGGAAGAGTAATAGAAGCATACAAAATTAATGCAATTCAAATTGAGGAGACCCAAAACGGCATCGTATAACTTCTAATTTTAAGCCCTGTTTGGTCCAAGTTATTTCCAAAATATACTTTTTTTCTCTCTTATTTTCAACCATAGATTTACAGTAAAATAATATTACACGCAGATTCAAAACTTTTTATTTTTATTTTTTAAGGTGCATATTCTCCGTCAAATCACTATTCTAAAATGC